>WTXC01000053.1:0-198161 GCA_022496195.1 Lactifluus subvellereus | reverse complement strand
CTTGAGGTATAGGTCATTCGTCATTAGTCTTTCAAGGACCTGGTTCACTATTTCTCGGTGTAAAGGAATGTCATTTGTAGTGGCAATGAGGATGTCGTCCAAGTAACATAAGACCATGCCGGTAGCAATGAGGTCTCTGAGGACGTCATTAATAAACTTCTGAAACGTTGCTGGTGCATTGCACAGGCCAAAGGGCATGACATTAGGTTCCCAGTGGCCTGGGGGCTTTGTTCTAGTTGCAGGGGTCTTAAACGCCGCTTTCCACTGGTCCCCTTCCTTGATGCGGATGTTGTTGTAGCCTGCTCTCACGTCTAGGGCTGTGAAAAGTCGGGCTCCCGCTAATCGGCGGGTTAGGTCTTCAAGGTTGGGGATGGGGTATCGGTCAGGGATGGTGTAGGTGTTTAGGCGGCGGAAATCCTGTACGGGGCGAAAGGAGCCATCTTTCTTAGCAACGAAGAAGATTTGACATGCATAGGGGGACTGGGATGGGGATATGTAGCCCTTGTCGATCTGGTCATCGACATAGTCATCTACCGCATCCTGTTCCTTTAGTGTTAGTGGGTAGGTTCGACAATCTAGTGTCTTTGGGGCATCGTTGGTGAGGTTTATGGCATGGTCACAGGGTCGAGATGGGGGAAAGCGTCGGGCTTCTTCTTCACTGAAAATCTTCCGATGTTTGTGGTACGCTTCAGGGACTAGTTGCTGCCAAGTCTTCTTCTCTTTCTTGGCTGCTTCCCTGACCGCGATTTCGGTTGCAATGGTAGTTTTTCGTACAAACTCAGGGGGGATGACACAGGCAAAGATCTGTTCGCCTTTTTGTAGGTGGTAAGCGGTTCGCTTTCCAGCTTTCTTAGTGGCAGCTAGGGGGATTTGGGCAGCAGCTTTTTCGGATATAATATAGATTGGGAGTCCTTGCATGGTTCCCTCAGTCCAATCTACCATAGGATTGAATGCTGCGAACCAGGGAAAACCCAAGATCATCCTGTCTTCTCCTAAGTCTGTGATGTAGAAGCGCATAAGCTCTTCCTTGTCCTGTAGACGGACCAGGAGGTCGGCATAGTGGGTGATCTCTCCTGCTTTGTTGGGGGTTCCATCCACGTTCTTAATTGGTTTAGGTCTTTCTAGTCTTTGGAGGGGGAAGCGTAGTCTTCTAGCAGTCTTCCAATCGAGGCAATTGGAGGTAGCTCCGGAGTCTATGAGGATCTTATCTTCGGCCGTCGAGTGTGCGGATCGTAAAACAACTGGTATTGCCATAGATTTCTGTCGTGATACAAATACAGTGTCCACTCGAAGTGCTCGTACCCAGGCCGATGGGGTAGAGCGTCCTAAAAACCCTTTTGGGCGAAAGCTTTCTCCAAGAACTCCTCCTTTTCCTCCGCAGACATAGTGTTAATGGAGTCGATTACTCATCGACTCCAAGCTTCTCTTCCTTTTCCGGTTTCACCTCTTCTTCTTCGGCAGCAGTTCTGATGTATGCAGGGGGTCCTTGAGACGGCTGAGAGCGATTGGTTCTATTAGAAGAGGTAGAGGTGGATCCGTGCGTGTGGGGCAATTTCTGGAGATGTGTCCCATCCCAGTGCATCGGAAACACTTGCCAGCCTTCATAAGTTGTTGCTTCTCATCATCTGTTAGGGTCCTGCCAATGCGATCAACGTCCATGGGGACTACCGCATTGTTTCGATTCTGGTTCTGGTGTTGGGGAGTGAATGGCTTCTGTTTCATGTTGAAGGAGCGGCGCCACACTCCTTCAGACTTCCCAAAGCGAGAGCGGGTGTCCTTGCTTTTCCAGGTGGGGTAAAGCATCTTTAGGCGGAGCCAAACATCGTGTTCAGTGTGTGCGGCTGCCACCCAGTCATCCCACGTCTGGGGGTTGTGTCGTTTGATAATTTCTTTCCCTAATTCGTCAGGCAGGCCCGCTCTAAGGGTGTCCAGTGTCCCTTCTTCATTGAGGCCATATCCGGCCTTTGCTGCATATGTGCGGAACTTGGCAAGGTAGGAATCTAGATCCCTTCCTTCCATTCGGAGGCTCTTGAGTTGGGCAATTGCATTCTGCTTTTCAGCTGAGTCCGCAAAGGCCTGATTAAACTCAGTGGTGTAGTGAAGCCAATAGGCATTATTGGTAGAGGGGATCTGGACATGGTTCGTGTTTGGGTCATCTGGGGCACTCTTCTCCGCAATCCAAGTGTGTATGATGTCGACCCAGTCATCAACTTTCTCTCCTCGTATATAGCTGAGGGCAAGGAGAGTCTTTGGAGTGGATTGGACATTATGTCCGTTCCTTCATTTAGTCCTGCATAAATGTTGAACTCCCTGACAAATGTCTTGGCCTTGGTGCGATCCCCTTCAAATATAGTAGGGGGATTGCCTATGGGTTTGCCACCAGTTCCTTGTGCAGGGGCTGGGGCTGCTGGTGCGGCCTGTTGGGCCGCTTGCTGCTGTGGTTGGGGGCCGATATTTGCCATGATCGAGGGTAAGGGGTGTAAGGCGGCAGGGGGTTGTTCGATAGGGTGTGTAGGGACTAGTAGGGTAAGGGGGGATTGTTCTTCTGGTGGGACAGGTTCTCCTACAATGCCGAGGAGTGTAGGGGGTTCTGGTTCACTTGGTGGGGACTGGAATGATTCAGTAGTGTCGGATTCTAATTCTTCTCGTGGGTCTTCTGGACGCAAATGTCCTAGGCCTATAGCCTGTTCTTGGTCTCTACTGAGGGCGAGGTAGTCTGAGGAATAGGTGTTCCCGTCTATGAAGAAGAGGGGAAACCACTGGTTTCGATCCTGATCAAACTCTACTGCTCCTCTTCTTCCGTTGAAGTATCTGACCCAATAGCCTGCTCCGAGGCTGTCCTCTCTCCAATATGCTGTTCCTCTGACGTGAGGGAGGAGGCTGTCTTCTCCTCTTCTGTCGTAGATAAAATACTCGTCTGGCCAAACAGGGGGGGGGTCCTGTAGGTCTTGGCGAGTAAATCCTTCTTCTAGGTCTGGTTCTTCTTCCCCTCGAGCTGAGTAGGAAGCCACTGTGTTTGGAGGAGACTCGACTTAATGTTAGGCTCAAGCGTTGGCCTTCTGCACGACTTGTGCGACGGGTTGGTTCGTTGACTTGGTCTAGCCCAAGTCTAGGCTTCAGTGGACTCTGGAGGGCCTGGAACGCACAGGCGGAGTGTGATTCACAAGAGGAGTGGACAGTCCCTTCAGTGCGATGTTAGGAAGGATTGACGAATCGTCCCTACACAACGCAATGAGAGGAAAGGCGGATCGACACTTCAAGGGGTAGGGCACAAGCTTGGCAAAGCTCCTGCCTCTGCGCCTTGAGGGGAAGTGCAGGCTAAGGTAATCTCAGGACAACCTCAGCTTGCAGAACAGGGGAACTAGCTTGATTGCTCAAGAAGTCGAGTCTGAGTACATACAAACGAGGCGAAGCACTATAAGTACTAGGTAGGGTCAAGGGTAGTGCGTCACCATAGCTATGATGTCATGTACTAGGGCAGAGGGGTAAACGCGTCATCATACAGGGTTGAGGGTAAGTGCATCATCGTACAAGGCCTAGGGCCCATCATCAGTAAGCCATAGGCGGCCTCATGGGTCGCATGAGGCAGTGGGTCAAGGGAAAGGCATATAGGGAAAGAAAAAGTAGGGGTACTCAATCCAGAGCAGTCCAGAACGTAACACACGCGAGCGCATCGACAAAGTCACTGGGCCTGACTACCCTCTATTGTTCAATCATGCCACACACACACGCACACACACACACACGCACACACACACACACCCATACCCCCCCCTCACCAGGTCGATCAACAGATGGCACCACACCATAAACGCATGTCTCACCGATGACAAGATACTCGCCTCAAAAATCAAACAGGACAATCCGGACAAGAAGTCCACCCAGACAGTTAAAAGTACTTGGGAACATGTCCTTAGAAACAACATGGATGTTAGGCTCAAGCGTTGGCCTTCTGCACAACTTGTGCGACTGGTTGGTTCGTTAACTTGGTCTAGCCCAAGTCTAGGCTTCTGTGGACTCTGGAGGGCCTGGAACGCACAGGCGAAGTGTGATTCACAAGGAGAGTGGACAGTCCCTTCAGTGCGATGTTAGATATGATCGAGGGATCGTATCTACACAACGCAATGAGAGAAAAGCGGATCGACACTTCAAGGGGTAGGGCACAAGCTTGGCAAAGCTCCTGCCTCTACGCCTTGAGGGGAAGTGCAGGCTAAGGTAATCACAAGACAACCTCAGCTTGCAGAACAGGGGAACTAGCTTGATTGCTCAAGAAGTTGAGTCTGGGGTACATACAGACGAAGCAAAGCACTATAAGTACTGAGTAGGGTCGAGGGTAGTGCGTCATCATAGTTATGATGTCATGTACAAGGGCAAAGGGTAAATGCGTCATCGTACAGGGTCGAGGGTAGGTGCGTCATCATACAAGGGCCTAGGGCCCCTCATCAGTAAGCAGTAAGCGGCCTTATGGTTCACATGAGGCAGTGGGTCAAGGGGAAAGGCATATAGGGAATGAAAAAGTATGGGCACCCAGTCCAGAGCAGTCCAGATCGTAACAATGGACCTCCCAGATGACTGGATCACCAGTCGAGAGGTTTTAGTGGGTAGGAGGACATGACACACCTTGCCCCCATAGGACACGTGCCCTGAGTCCCATACTATCCCCCAATGGGGATGTGCATAAGCACATTTTACCTCAACCAGTCTCATCGGTCCGGCTACAGCATGTTAGGCAGGGTTGATCCTGGCAATCTCCCACTGCCTAACATTTATTTCGGTAGATAGTGGTACATAGCTAACTACCAAAATAAACACTTTCCAAAAAAAAAAAAAAAAAAATTCAACAGTATTTATGTAATCAGTGGAAGCAAGCTGATATGGGTGTGGCTCACTTACCTAATCGCTTGCCTCCTTGTGTGGGCCAGACTTTGCCATGGCACGTGACGTTTCTGGATCGTGAGCCCTACCTTACGCCTAACAGCTCTCCCTTGTTCTGCACGCTAGACGAGAACGGCCTCACGCTGCACCAGTGCTTTGGCTGAACACCAATGAATCATGATGCTTACACCTTGTGTCAGCCTTGGCGGGTCTCGCCGAGCCGTATTTTTGAGACGTTTTCACTTTAGCGCCGCTCGCCATAAAAATTTAAGTACTTCGTTTACTTGTGAACTCTCTGACCACGAGTGGACTCTCCGCACCGGTTAGTAGTTCATACTTCTCTTCCCCGGCGTGCAGTCCCTCACCACGCAGACAGGGCGAACCATTGATATCCTTGTAACAACCTTGCCCAACTTTTTTGCCAATGGGCTCACCTCACAAATCGACATTCCCCCATCCTCACTGCCAGGCGCGCATCTCACCGGAGCGAACCCAAGTGCGGACCGAGCAGATTCTACTCACCAAGAAGTTCCTTTGTACAGCCCTTCCATTCGCCTTGAGTACACACACCCAATGTTTATTCCCGCCCCCCTACCACAAAACCTCCATGTTGAAGGTCCATTTCAAGCTTCTATTTGCTTATCCCAGTAGATGGTTGACCACGATACAGGGCTACCACTGTATCTTGCGTCTGCAATGTTCGTGCGACATACGCTCAACGCATTATATGCCGACCTTGGCATCGAGTTGTGTATGCTCAGGCGTTGGTCTCCGTCTCATGTCTCCTCACACCACCACCCTCGCGAGCTGAGAATATCTCTTGGACTTCTTGTGACCGGGAGAGCTCGGGTGACGGGCCAACTAGCTGAATGGCAGATGTACGTAAATGCTGCTTTTTTCTCATCTAATGTCGTTCCATACTCAAATCTGATCAGCAACTCCACATACTTTTTTGAACCAACAAATGCCCTTATCAGTCGCCATGTTATCGATTCGATTCTTCCTGCGCCCCACGATACCGCCCTTGAGCTCTTACGCAGAGCACTTGACACGGCTAGTGCTGGTCTGATAGTATCCCGTCCAGCCGCAGGCCGCCTCGGAATGCGTACCACCGGGAGGTGGCCGAGATGCCTCGTTTAGTATCCTCACATGCGAGTTCTATCTCAAAGCCGGTTTGCCGCTCTAACATAGTAAAACGTATGATATAACTCTCATGGGAATTCAACCAATAAGCTCTGTAGAGACAGATTTTAAAAGCCAGTTAGGACCGGCATGCCGGTCTCTAAACATATCAAAGGGATTCAATACCAGGCCCAGCCATGGAGAAATATATCGAGGGGGTATGATGTCGTCTCGAGCCTTGACAGTACAATCTAGTCGCACCATGGGAGATCATCCTCGGAGACAGGACCATCCGTGTGCTTTGACGGCGCTGCAGTCGTAGGTATCGCAGTGGCTGGGACCTTACCGCCGGGAGGGGGATGGGACACAGTCACTGTCTGTGCGGTGCAAAGTACCTACAAGGCATAAGTCCGAGTAACCTTGACCATCTGATAGACACCTACTTCACCGATATACATGTTGGAGCAATTAGCATTCAGCTGCGGGTTGTTGGACCGGAATACGGTGGAATTGATTTGGTGGGCGAAGGACACGATGTCGCAGTCGTCATCAGGTTTGACGACGTAAGTAGTAGTGCAGTCTCCCTCAGACAACCCCAAGCACAAGATTTGCCCTGGGAGTAGGTTTGTGCAGTCCGAATTAATAGAGGGGTTAACGACCGCAAGCTGATAGCTATGGATCGGGTAAGGGACGCTGAAGATGAATCGCTTGGGTTGCATACGTACGTGGAAACGTTATGGGCTGCAGATATTTTGTCACAGAAATCACCCTCCTGAACCGCGTATGTGCGCGTGCACGACGTAGCAAGGGCTATCATCACTTAGGATAAAGAGAACAAGTCTGGAGATGGTCTGATGGCGTACCAGGCGCAACTGCAAAAGAACCGAACAGGACAATGAGGGAAGAAATGAGCATTCTTACGAGACCAGTAGTGTAAAGAGCGTTAACAAAGAAGGAGTGTGAAAAAATGAATGAGAATGCCCGCCTTCGCTGTGCGAGGGGAAGGACAGAAATGGGATGATGGACTCGGATGGATGGATGTGACTGGCAAGGACTCGAAAGGTTGAAATATTTATACCCTACGTCGGACCATTTCAGTTACCCGTTCTTCACAACCTGACCGTCCCGTCGTCACCTTGACAACTTCATTTAATTACTGAGGCCGGATGCGAGTAGTTTACCGCCACAAATTGATTACGTCGTAGCACGTAACATATTGGTAACAAACAGTGAATAAATAAATAATGCTTCAGGAACCCGCGGGGAACGCACCAGGAACTGACTGCCTCCTGCGCTCAGGGTGGTGGAAGTAGGTTCCGTATCGCATTCTCGACGATCCGCCGACATCCTCTACGTCCGAACTACCAGCTGCTCCTTGACCGTCTTCAGAGACAGCCGAATCTGGCATTACTTGAGAGCGCCTCGAAGCATCCCCACTCCCGTAATCATCGTCTGAGTCGCTGTCCACCCCTTCGAGCCACACTCCATCCTCCGGTAATATTATAACGCCAGAACCAAAGTCGTAGCTTAACCTGTGATTGACCATGTGGTGTGTCTGGGAAGGGCTTGACGGTCCAGCTATTGGCTCCTGCCACGGGTTGTTGGTCACGTCTCCACTGAGTTCTCCCGATCTGTCCGTTGGGTTTTGTCTATTGTCCAGTTTTGGAATACCCCTCAAAGCAGCGGAATCTCCAGTTGTAGCCGTCCCCCTCCCCACTCGAACAACGCTGTATCGTTTGCGTAATGATAGGACGACTGCTTGATCAGACTTCCGCCCAGGACGGCTTGTATTGTGAGTGTTGACCAACGTTTCGCCCTTTTTGAGAGGAAGCCATGGCTGAGGGAGTAAACCGGTCAACGCTGGGTGTCCGTAGCGTTTCTTACCCGTGCTGGGAACTATTAGTAAAAATGCACAACACATGAATTTCACGTACTTGAGCACGCCGTTGTACCAGTTCGCCATCGGTGGTTGCGACTACACAAAAGATCACTCGTCAACTGTGTTCATCATCCGCGGAAAGTATGACGCACGTAATCTGTATGATCATCCTCCGGGGCTACGTATAATACGTCGTCATTTTGGGCATATCTACGTCTGTTAAGATTACTAAAGACCAATCAGCGACATGATAGGCACGTGAACAGCAGAAAGGACCTTTGCGACCAAGTCACTGGATGTCCAGCTCGCAAGCGTACGACGTCTTCCGTCTCTTCTCCACGCTGCACCTCAAATACCGCGCTCAAGTTGACATATCTGCTGAGGCCACGAAATGAACTGCTAATGTACACTGACCAGACCACCGTGAACGCGATCAGAGGTGTGACAAGGGACGAGAGCACGAAAGATCGCTTCAAAACAAAATTCCCAGACATAAACACGAGGAAGATGACAACCCCACATATGAGACGGGTGAAGGTGATGGGCCAAGCTTGCCCTTGGGACTCGTAGGGTTTATAGAATACTGCATCAATGTAGTAGACCAACAAGGAGCATATGCGTGTGAGTTTGCTCACCAAAAAGGAGTTTGTATTTGTATACAAGATATGCGACACCGAAATAAATGGCGCCGAATATCAAGATGAGTGGCTGGGCAATGCTATACAGGAGGGTAATCACAAAGATCAGGATAGCCTGGGGATATACGGTGCCGTAGTTGATCAGGGGAGGCGCGTTCAACTCGGCAAAGTCTGTTGGAGGAGTTTAGGCCAAAACAGTATGTACACATCAGACCATTTACCTCTAGGGGTCCGGGTCAGAAGCAAGCGAAAAAAGAATCGGGGTATGATGATGCCCAAGTTAAGGAGTTGCAACGGCATGATACCGAGCCCTAAAGGAATTCAACTTCCCTTCGCGATGGGTATAACAAAGTACAACCAACCAACCTTGTAAGATGACATAAGAGAGGAAAAAATGCCTATTAACACATGAGCATCGACGTTCTGCTAGTGTTTGGGAATCTCAGACCTCGCACGCCCTACTTGGAGAGCTTGAGCAAGTTTCTCGGGGATTTTTGCCGGTGAGTTGGCTAGGTCCCGCACAAGTTGCCAATAGGTGCTGGCCAGCAGGAAGATGAATACAACATTAACCAGCAAGAACAGAAAGTATCTGCAGATCATGAGGTCTCCTCTGCTGATAATAAGTGGAACTTGGGAGCGCACTTTTTCATGAGGGAATATTCAACCAGACTCCGGGCGCGGAATCCCTGTACATAGGTGAGAGCTGCATCATATTAGCTGGCGGACTATGTCAACACAAGAAGAGCACCAGACCTTCTAGGACAAATGGTATGAGTGCGTTGAGTGTGATCATTGCTACAGACGGCAACGAGTTCTGCACGATAGCACGAATCTTCTCGTTACCATCGATAAGGCGACCTAGCCAAGGCATAGTCTTCTTGATCTCCTTGTAACTAAGTAAGCTTGCAAGGCCAGTGATAGGGATGGCCCAAAAGAAGAAGAGAAGTGCGAGGGAGCCTAGAACTATCGCGTCGCGGAGACGAAGTGTACTGGTTGAATGGCCCATGTTTGCCCACACAATGTCACGAGGCTCCGGAGCGAGGGTAGTCTCCAGTTGAAATGGCGTGGATGTATGCACAGTCTGAGCAGCAACTTGCTACAACCACAGTCAGCCGCATCTTTTGGCCAAATAGGACAAGTCACGAACGGCACTGGACATTTTTTCGAACGTAACGAATCCCACATCCACTGGCTTGAACCTTCCCGTGCGACGATGGCGCTTGACAGCTTCATCCGCCTCCATAAATCGCTTTTCGAGGAACTCAATGGAGTCCACACGCCTAGAAAACCATCCGGGACGTAGCGTCGGCCGTTGATGATGCGGAACCACAAGGCGATTGGGCCCTTGTGCCTCTGTTGATGCCAGATCTCCATCTCCAATTATCGCGTGGTCAGAGGGATCGTATGCTCCTACTGTACTCGGATTGCCGACGTATTGAACCCAAGCACCCTCCAACCTGAGCAGTGCACGCGTTCGTGCTTCAATGAGGCGTTCCAGGGAGCTCAGTTCGCGACAAATGCTGACGCTCTCGACACTCAACTTCATGTTTTCGAAGTGTTCAGCAAGCGCCCTCTCGGAACGCAGATGAGGCGGAAGCCCAGTCACCATGACTGTGCGTGGCGCGATAGAATGCACGAGCTCCAGGGAGAAAAGTTGTCGGGTTTTAATGAATCGTTTGTAGTTCAGGAAGATGAAGCGCAATGAAAGGAGGGTGAATAAGTACGTGAAAACGAGGTGGAGCGACAGATACGAATTGGCATCCGACACAAGGTCAAACCAGTCAGGATTTTTGTACGAAGATTTGCCTTGAGATTGGGGCGTGCGCCAATCTGGGTCATCGTCATCTTCATCTCCAATACCGATGTTATTCTTTAGGCGGGTTAAAAGGTGCTTGATAAGACGGTAGTACGCATACCTTGAGATTGACAGGCATTAAGATCGTAACAGCGAATACCGAACATAAAGAGAACAGATAGAATGACATCTTGAAAAAACTTAAAAGCTAGCCGAAGTATCAGACGATGTACATCACACGACCCGACATGAACGTGACATACTACAGCAGCGTCAAGACCAACGATCTGAAGCACGGAGTACTCAGACGTTCTCAAAGTAGGAAGAATCCAGCCGAAAAAAGCACTATGTCCGTGTGCTTCGTGGGGCGAAAAACCTGCAGTATGCTCGTGGTGAACGATTGTTACGTGATAAATCGAAGGCAAGTACCCTCTAGTTTAGTTCTAGGCGCAAAGAGGAGCGGCCACCTTGTCCGAGAGTACGAGAAGACAAGGAAGGAGATCAGGCCGATAGATGATGAAATCATTATTTGCGTTGATAGCCAGGGGCCCTCATACTTCACTGATGAAAAATATCAAGACGACACCCGAAAGACAGACCAGAAAGGACGGACAGGTGGGAGGGGAACCAGGTGGTGGTCCGGTTGGCTCATCGTATGATGCGTGGGAGAAAGTATACGCGGACGCCGTGGTGGCATACATGAAGAAAAGCAAAAACGACAAGTGGTCACGGCCGTGCACTTGCAACACCTCGTTGGCACGCGGCTCCGAGTAGGGCCACGTTACGTTTCCCCGCATGATTCCCGCCGGACGACTCGGCCCGGCCCCAACAGCGATCCCTTCCTTCGACCGAGCAATAGTTGCGCTGTGAAACCGTATTATGGTGCGCAGGTACAATTTATCTACAGTATGGGTTCCGACAGTGCTGATCAGGTCTCACAGAACATAGATTTTCTCAGCGATACATCAGCACCTCGATATGCTTATGAATCGGACGATGAAGATCAGTTGAACCCGCTCCTCGGTGGCACCGTACAGAGAACAGCACGCGTCTCCATCGAAGGTCGTTCCTATCCGGAAAGAACTGCGGGTACTGTGATTATTGCGTCTGGAGAGGCAGGTAAGGCCTGGGCTCAGGGTGCGCAACTCGGCGAGCATTGTGCATCGGTTGTGGTAGATGACTTCACTGTAGCTCGTCTCTGCCCCGTTACCTGTCATCTGAACTGATTTAGGGTACATAGATTGGTCTCGTCTTCTTTCCCTCCTGGTCAGACGCAACGGTTATAGTATCCGAGACATCTGAAGCTCTGCCGACATGGGCAATGCGCCTGTATGCCGATGCTGTCATCAACTTCTACAAACCGACTTGGTGATTACGTTTTTTCCCCGCCCATTATTCAAGGCTGATATGTAGCGGAGTCTTTTGCTTTTGGATGTGTATTCAGTTCCTCTATATATTAGCTCTGAACCCCTCGAGGTTTACCGTGCTCCCGTGCGCTACCTACGCACGCGTGGCACGATAGCGCCTGTAAGCGCGTGGCATCTTTTGTCGATATCTCTGATTGTCTCGCAATAGGGTCCCCCTTTTATGCCATTTTTACCCCCCAACCTCATCCAAGCGACTTGTGCGGCTTTTGCATCCGTCGCAGCCCTCCCAGCCTCGCAGACGGAAGTATTGCTCCTTCTCTTGCCTTCATCCCACATCCCCATCCCTCGGGGAAATGACATCTCATCGTCCCTACACACCTCCGAGGACATGAACGGCTCTTTCTGGTCGGAGACCATGATGCGACGGGTGCACACATGCCTGACAGAACACTCTGGACTACAGGCCCCCGCACCCTGGCAGGGAGGGGCAGTATTCCTGAAGCAGTCAGAGACCAAGCGACGTAGTGATATCGGTGATGGCGGGATGTACATGTAAATTATTACCAACTGGTTTGTGTTGTATAGTAAGCGTTGAACAGGAACATCGAAACCAGCGATTGTGTTCCCTTGCTCATCAGTGTGCGGTCGTGGCGAGCGACTCAAGAGACGAGTTGAACTCAGCTGACCTCGGACTCACGGGTCCGAGCCACCGGTCACCCAGTCAGCCGTTGTCCATTTCCATTTGTGGCCAATTCAATCGGGTCACTCCAGCTTCAACTCGTCGTAAACATATCAGACAGCCATGGTAAGTGTGTACGATGCTTGCATCTCTGGCATCAACTTACCCCTTCCCGAAGAGTGACAACGCAGGTCGGGTCCATCCTAAGCTGTGTCAACACGACGCTCATATCCGACAGAGTACAAAGAAGCTTTCGCCCTCTTCGACAAGAAAGGTACCGGAGCTGTACCGCGCGAATCGCTTGGCGATCTTTTGCGTGCACTGGGACAGAACCCTACTCAGGCCGAGGTCGCTGATATTGAGGCAAACGCCCCACGAGATGGTGAGTGAGTCCGAGCTGAGCTGATAGCACACACTTCACTTCTTTGTTCGCAGTCGATTACAAAACGTTCTTGACAATTTTGAATCGGCCAGATGGCTTTAAACCCTCGGGAACTCCTGGTACTTGTTCCGAAAAGATAAGATTAGAGACACTCACTAAGCTTCCTTTCACAGAGGAGTTCATTCGTGGGTTTCAGGTTTTTGACAAGGAGGGCAACGGTTTCATTGGCGCCGGTGAACTACGGTATGTGTTGACCCAACTCGGGGAGAAAATGTCCGATGAGGAAGTGGACGAGCTACTGAAAGGGGTGCAGATTGGCGCGTGCGTGTCTCCTTCCAGTACCATTGGAAAATGATTGACCTAGCGGCAGGGATGGGAACGTGAATTATGAGTCGTTTGTACGCACAATCCTCAGTCAGTGATCAACACTTCCTGGTGTATGCTCTTGCCCAGTCAAGTACCCGTAATGTCGTGAATATCAGTAAAGGCTTGTACTCTAACCTTTTCCCCCGACACTCCCGCCCCAACAAGTCAAAGACATCTCGGTACAAACAACATCACTCGCTTCCCTCAGTATCGTAGCCATCGTCATCTTTCTCTACTTCCCTGGAAACAGTCTCCACAACAATTTGGCCCCCATTCCCCAGCCCTATATCCGCCAAGCGAACAGCAGGCTGCCAAGGAATAGCTTGGCGAGGATACGCAGTGAACAAAGAGAACCCCCACCAAGCCTCGACAGGTTGCCCTGATGAAAGTATAAGCTCCCCTAAGTTGTTTTCGGCGACGAATGCCTCCATCCCTGTTGCAGTTACATTGGTGGGGGTAAAGTGTGCATCGACCAAACAGTAGAGAGATGTTACTGTCGAGCTGCGTGCAACAGATCGTACGAGGCGTTGACCATCCTGCAAGCGAATAATCATACGAATCGGGTCCACGTTTGGTGGCTCTTCAAGTGGAACCAGCGCTTGTCGAGACTCACGTCGCCAACGATCTCGTGCGTCGGAAATACGGGCGCGGGTCTCGTCTGCCGCACGCTGGCGTTCCATTGCAGCCTTCTCGAGTTCCGCGGTGCGGCGCGCCTCTTCAACGCGGCGTGCCTCCTTTTCCCGATCACGGCGGGCGCTCTCGCGAAATGCAGCATCCTGTTCCTCTCGGAGGGCACGGTCGAGACTACGCTCTGCTGCAGCCACTCGGAGATTTTCTAGGAATGGTGTAACACGGGGAAGTAGCTGGAGGACGACGTGATCGGTTAGTGAACGAGCGCTCGTTGGCGCTGACGCTGGGATCGCAGGTCCTTGATGCCGAGATAGGATGGTAAGCGAGGGCGCTGAGGAGGATCGTGACGATGTGCCCATGAAGGCAGAAGCACGGGGGGGTTGCAGTGCCACAAAGGCCACAAATGGGAAGGTGGTAGCTTGCAACTTTTGTGCGGCTATCTCCTAGCATAAGTGAAGAATTGGTGGGCAAAAAGAGATAGTCCGCACCACTCCAAGCTTCACGTTCCCGAACATCGCCACCCCAAACGATGAATCTGTGCTTGTGAAGGAGTTCGACGAGAGTAGGATCCGTTAAAGTATGCCTGCATAGCGGTTAAAAAGGAACAGGGTGGAAGGTGGCCAACGGCTAACCGCTTGAAGTCTGGAACGTCATCATGCTCGCCGCTAACCAAGACGATACAACCAATGCGTATCTCTGACTGGCACAGGCGTAGAATCTCGTCATAGCTGCCGAGAGTAAAGTCCGGTAGAAGTCTTGGAGAGCCGGGGCCTAGTCTGCTGCGAAGGTCACGGGCTTGAAGTTGCGAGGTAGAAGGGCCAACATCAGGAACTGGACTTGCGCGACTGAAACAATGGGCGCCTGTCTCTTCCTCGAGGCTACGGACCCAACGGTCGGAGGCCGTATATGGGTCGGAACGAGTGAAAGGCCTCGCGATGAGAGGACGGTAAAAGTTTAAGGATGAAAACGGGATACGTGGAAGGGGAATACGTAAAGTATGGAAAATAAACCGAATGACACTAGCTAGGACGTGGAACGGGAAAGTCAGGATTGAGGACAACATGACAATGACATGAAATGCTTTCAATTCAAGGTTTGCCCGAGCGCGCGGTCCGGTCGACCTATAACCCACCTGCTTACGTCATCGACACGCACCCGTGACCAAAGACGCGTTCACTGTAGCGACTCTCCACTATGTATATCCCACCCGCAGCGAAACCTTCTACCGCAGAGGAGGATGCCTTTATGGCAAATCTTCTTACAGATCCTCCCGTGACACCTACCCGTGACCGAAGGCTTTCCTCCCATAAGCCCAGTACCACCTCTACGCCTAAACTTCGGCTTCACTCAGCAGGGCAAATTGACCTTGAAGAACAAACCTCTGGCTGGGACTGGGATGCCCTCTCCGACTACGTACCAACTCCAAAGAAACCTCGTGACTCGCCCAGGAAAGCGTTAGGAGCGGACTCTGAGCACCAGGCCTCGACTCTCCCCGTAGCATCAAAATATACCCCAGATCCTTGCACGAGATGTTTGGCGCAAACTGTAACGGACAGGTGGGATGATGGGGTGCGTGAGAAGGTGAGAATGCTGCTCCGGGTTTTTACTGAAGCTCAAAGAAATACATCGCTTAGCACGTCCTGGCCACAACCGAGCCCGGGCTCGAACCTCGGTACATAATATTGAGGGACGATTGGGTGTACACGAGCATTCACAAAGGTGCGATTGAAAACCTATCTTTACCTTCCATCCCCGTCATACCTGAGCAGGTGACGTGCTGAACATTGTCGGTCATTTTGACATCTCGCCGAACGGCAAGAAAACCATCATGGTGACGACTCTTGAGAATTTGCTCATCCACCATCCAGACACACTCCTCACACCATCTCTGCTCGCCTCTGCGCCGAATTGCCAGCGTAGGCCCCTAGTCACCGCGCTGGTACGAGCCCCAAGTCCCCCGACTCCTGCTCTCGTGTACGGCACCATATTGCACGACGTCTTTCAACAGTGCCTTCGGGAAAGGCGTTGGGATGCGCCATGGATAGAAGCCCGTGTGGACACCGCTCTGTCGATGGGTTTCGGTGATCTTGTGCGTGCGGGTGTCACGCTATCTGTCGCCAAGGATGAGATATTACGTCGCGCTGTTGGGGTCGAGACTTTTGGGGAGCGGTACATTGGAGACAATCCTAAGGTAACTCCCTCAATCCCATGTGTACCGAGAGCTCACACCTGCCTTCCAAGCCCGATGCTATATTGTCAGACACTCGCGCAGCTCGCGGGAAGGACGCGCGGTTAGCGATCAGCTCACTGCACGATGTTGAAGAAGACATCTGGTCCCCAACCTATGGACTCAGGGGGAAACTCGACGCCTCCGTACAGGCCGTCGTAATCCGTGACTCAGGGTCACCATCTAGTCATCCGGCTCCCTTCGAGATAAAGACTGGCCGTGCCGTCGCGGGGCTCGAACATCGCGCCCAAACCATGTTGTACACCCTCTTGATGCAGGAACGCTATGGTGAGCCCGTGGATCTCGGTTTACTGTATTACACACAAAGTGAGGAGGTAATATCCGTTCCTGTTATCCGACACGAACTTCGTGCACTTGTCGGGGTGCGGAATGCGATTGCCGAGTGGATGGCGCGTCGCTTCAGGGGATTCGAACAACGTCGGCTCAAGGAGGAATCGCCATTTTTACCACCGACGATAGACAATGAGCGGTTATGCGGGCGGTGCTTCGCCCTGGACGCCTGTATGCTATATCGCCGGGTACGTGTCTCTCATGACCCCCTTGTGGACGACCAACAATAACGGATGTAGGCTGTGGAAAACGTCACCGATGAGGCCTCGGAAATCGCGGACATTTACGCAGAGAAGACTAGGCACCTCAGCCAGTCACACGCTGATTTCTTCAAAACATGGGAGCGCCTGATCGCCCTTGAGGAGCAAGACATGATGCGCTTCAAAAGAGAGCTGTGGACCCTCGGCGCTGGAGAGCGAGAAGCATTAGGCCGATGTTTCGCGGATATGATGTTAGACACATCCTCTGGAACGGAAGAGCCGTCTTACCCAGGGGCGAGCAAGATCCATGGATTCACATATCGCTTCCAGAGGCGCGTGGACGCAGGCGCAGAAAGCTTGCTTAACGGGCACATGAATGTTAGCGATGCAGTCACAGTTTCTGTTGCCCCCGATCTATTTGCGCTGTGTCGAGGCTTCATTTTGGATCTCGGCCCTAAACACGTTGTTCTCGGTGTCGACCACGTGCTCGACCTCGGGGCAATTCAAGATCGTCTTCGTAAGCGATTACATCAACACGGGCCAAATGAGATAAATTCGAATGTTCCGGTTAGTTTTCGCATCGACAAGGACGAGTTCTCCGCTGGTATGGGTCGCGTACGTGAAAACCTTGCATCTTTGTTTTATGTTGGCGGGGATACTACGCGTTTACGCCTCGTTGTTGACCTCGCTCCGCCGATTTTCGACTCGGAGAGCGAGCTGTTGTCAGCAGTACGCGCTTCGTTGCGCTGCCGAGCCTTGGCGAGGTCGCTGAATGACCGCCAAATGCTAGCTGTCGAGAATGTGCTCCGCTCTAGCGATTACACATTAATCCTAGGGATGCCCGGTACGGGAAAAACCACCGTTGTGGCGCACCTAATCCGCATGTTGGTTGAGATGGGCAAGACCGTGTTGCTATCAGCGTATACGCACTCGGCCGTCGACACTATTCTTGCAAAGCTCGAGGGTGTAGATTTTGGTATTTTGCGGCTTGGAAATGTAGACAAGGCAGGCTTTGTTTTCAGGTTGAATGCAATCGACTTGGATTGAGCGCATTATAGGTTCACCCTGGTTCAAGACAATATCATCTCTCAGCTCGTAAACAAGCTAAAACGATCGAGGAATTCGAACGTCAATTCATGACCCCAAGGGTAGTTGCGACTACTGCGCTTTCCATCCAGCAGTGCGTCTTCGGCCCTTTTCGAGACACCCAGACTGATTAAGTTACAGCGAGCTATTCTCGCGCCGGGTATTCAATTATTGCATCGTAGATGAAGCATCACAAATCACTCTACCCACATGTCTCGGCCCCCTGCGTTTTGCGGAGAAATTTGTCCTCGTAGGCGATCATTATCAGCTTCCCCCGCTGGTATGACTCAAGGCCCTGTGATGACGTCTCGAGCCTGACAGAACCTGTTTATAGGTACGCAACCGCGAGGCAAGAAAGGGGGGCCTGGATGTTTCTCTGTTTCGACGGCTTTCAGAAGCTCACCCACAAGCGGTGGTCGAACTCACACAGCAATATCGTATGAACGCAGATATCATGCTTCTCTCCAACAGGCTCATCTACAATGACCGCTTAAGCTGCGGAAATCAGAAAGTTGCCAACCAGACTCTGACGCTGCCTGATAATATGTTCATACAACAAATCCACACCCCAACTTCACCTTGTGGGAACCCGTGTTGGATGAAAGAACTACTGCTTCCAAGGCAAAACATTCGCTTGAAGGAAATCCTTACCCAATTCTGACCATTTACGTGTAGCCGAAAAGCCGTCTTTGTGGACACGGACTACGTTCCCGCGACAGAATCGCACGCGGGCGACCTAGTACAGAACGTGACGGAAGCCGCGCTCGTGTGCCAATTCACAGAATGCTTGCTCCGCTGCGGCATCCGCGCAGAACAGATTGGCGTAGTTACGCTATACCGGCAGCAGATCAAACTGCTCTCCCATCTACTGAGCAGTCAACCCGATGTTGAGGTTCTCACGGCTGACCGCAGTCAGGGAAGAGACAAAGACTGCATTATCGTATCTATGGTGCGCTCAAATCAAGAGGGAATAGTGCGTTTTTCCAGCTTTCTACGGATGGTCCACTAAATGGGAGCGCAGACCGGTGATCTTGTAAAGGACTGGCGGCGCATGAATGTCGCTTTCACGAGGGCCCGTGCAAAGCTGGTCATCTTCGGTTCGCGCAAAACACTCGCTCGGACTCCACTTCTAGCATCATTCTTCGAGCTCATGGAGGGTGAGGACTGGATCATCCAGCTTCCGCATGGTGCTCACGAAGCCCATGCGGGGGTGTTCCACCCTGGCCGAGACGCACCTACCAGCGGCACGCATGAAGACTGTATGGAGAACCCGGAAGCCGGAAAACAGGGGCAGAAGCAGTGTCCAGACGGTGCGAGAAGCAGCAAGAGAAGGCGAATAAACCCCGACGTTGGGCTTTTACGAGGTCGGCCAATCTTGAGAGACGTTTTTAACGATATAATCGACTTGACATGACTGAATTTGTGACTTGATTTATCTGTGTCCATTATTCCCCAACAACCCCCTCGATGTTTACGTACATTTGGATAGTCTACACGTTCTGATGACACTTGTATATTTTTCCTTTCATACCAGTTCATAATGCCAGCACGCCGGTCCAAGTATCGACAAGGTCAATAACGCAATAGCCATTGACCGGAATGTACTGCCTTGTAATCATCTTGATTGCCTCCTGTGCGACCGCTCCTCCGAGAAACGCGGCAACATTTGGAAGTTCGGCTGTTGGTGCACGGACACTGCGATGATGGTCAGGGCCCGTTCTGCTTATAACCAATGCAAACTCACATCTCGCCGAGAGCGTCCGAAATCTCCTTTTCGCCTACCTCGGTATTGGGGATCAAGGCAGTGATGTGCTCGCGGAGTTCGCTCTCCGTGGGCCCACCAGTTTGCCTGGGAGGGGTCGACCGCCACGCATCAAGCGCGGAAAGCGCCAGATGCGTGGCCGTTTCTCTCGTTAGGCTACCAAGGTGGGCAACTAGCGTTTCTCAGCAGCCGCCACCTGTATGTATGCCACGGGCGTTGATACACTCACCAAGTCTTTCAGGCGCAGCGTCCAGATCGCCGTACCGCGCACCCTTGAGCAATTGTACGCCGTGCGCGTTTTTAACGAATAAATCAACAAGCTCGCCGTCGATGGGAACCTGCAAAAGTGAGCGGAATTGCTCACGTTCGGTCGCAGCTTGTGCGCGGTATAGATTCTGCAGCCGCACGTAACCCTCTGTATCACTCTTCATGTCAGGCAAAGTGGCACTGAGCGGAAGAACGTGGGGCGGATGTTCCGAGAATGAACGAAGGGTGGAGAGGAGGTGCCCGAAGGGAGTCGGAGGGATTGTCATATCGGAGAAAAGCTCGACTAGATGCAGGGGAATAGTGGTTGGGGTCCACGCGCGGTATGCCTGTGCTACTGCCTCATCAAAATTTTCTTCGTCCGGGACACGTTTTTGAGCATTTAAGGTGGACTTGAATTCTTGCTTTTCTGCGGAAGTCTGAGGCGGTAGTCCGTTGTGCTGTGGGCGGGTGTGAGCTCGACATGGGTGCACGATGCGAATGAAGACAACGTAACTGCTGCCTTCCAATCGTCGAGAGCACGAACGAGGATATATACGTAGGGGATGTGCCCATGGTCGGTCGTGTCCATAGAATCAAAATCAAGCGCCCGGGCTGCTTGGAGGAGTGCCGGGAACGGCTTGTCTATGCGAAGTGAAGGTGAGGTGTCCGTATGACTCTCGATGACTACATATCACATTGGATCACTGGTCATTATCAGATCGAGGCAGAGCAACGCACTCTCGTGGGAGTGGAACTGCATGAAAAAGTCGGCAAGGAAGCCTGCTGAACGCACTGGGATGAGGGGCGCAGAAGAGGGGTTTCTCCAAAGAAGTTCAGCCAGTCGCGTTAACAGTACTGGGGGGAGGTTGTGTGTGATGATGAGAGAGAAGCCGGAGAAGTAAGATGGGTCAGAGGCGAGGACATCCGCAATGTCACGAGTGTCCGCGCGAGCGTCAACACCGTCGTTCAGTTCTGCCAAGAGACGAACGGCTTCTTCGGCGCGATTACGACCAATGCTGGTGGGTCCCTCGAGAAAGAAGTTGTTTCCTGCGTCGGCCGGTGAAACAGCAGCGTGGTCAAGAAGAGTAAAGTGGCCGATCCCTGGGAGCACGAGGTTCTTTAGGATAGAGGTCGCGGTCGCACTGGCACCAATGACCAGAACGCGTGCAGATTCCAAAGCGGACTGCCCTGTCGCAGCCCAGAGTCTGTGAACGTCATCCAGGATGAGTGAGACCCAAAACAGACCCGCGATCCGAGGGCGTACCTGAGTTGACGATCGTACCGACGGGTCTTACTGTCAGGCTGAGACCTAGGGGATATTGAGCTCAAATTCTGACGATCATGCCAGCGAGGGCCACTCACTGTATTGAAGTTGTTTCTGCCTCTATATCCTGTGATCCGATGAAGACCATGGTTGGACAACTTGAAAGCGTGGATAGTGCTCAAGCTAGCCTGACTCGGAGGGCGGGGCCATGGAACCGTGACTGAGCTGCCGGACCGGCGACAGTTTACGGCAGCCATTATTTCTCTCTGCCATGCTCCTTTTACGACGATGCCTGCGTCACTCATCACGGCCGTCTATTTCACGCCACGGGTGCCCCACACCTTCTGTATCATATCATTCAAAGAAGTCAGAGGCTATCGCCAGATACGAGCAGCTTCTTCGCGGGCATGCACCCTTAATTAGTTACTTGGAGAACTCAACACCACATGACTTTACTTTGGTATTGTCTTTACGACGTGCTCAACGGTTTCAACTCAAATGTATTCAAGGGAGCTCGTGAAGAAACTTCTAGTGAAGATGCAGAAGGGGTGCGAAAAGGCAATGCAAACAGAAATTTGCGAACTGCCCTAGAACAATTCCGCACCCTAAAGGCTGTCAGTCAAGTTTTTGGACCTTCCACCCGTCTATTTACCCGCTGCAGTAGTCATACGAAGAGACAGTGCAATTGTTCGACTCTCCCGAGCTTCTCGATCTTGCCGTCGTTGAGACCAACTCACTCCTTGGGAGCCTACAATCGCTACTTATGCACCAGCTTCCAAGCGCACTTCTCCCGTCCTCCGAAACTGACGTGCTCTCCGCCCTTGTTGAGCTCAAAGCTGGTGTGGGCGGTTCCGAGTCCTCTCTGTTCGTCGCGGAGCTTTTGCGGATGTATGGGCGATTCGCCCGGCTGAATAGCTGGGCGCCAACGGTGTTAGCGAGCTCCGAAAGCGACGGTGGAGGTTTCAAAGATGCTATCCTTGAGGTCAAAGGCGCTGGTGCTTACGATGCGTTACGTTGGGAAAGCGGCGTGCATCGGGTGCAGCGGGTGCCTGCGACGGAAGCCAGTGGTCGTGTACACACGAGCACTATTGCGGCGGTGGTGAGTGGATTTGGACTTGTCGTTTAACCGCCGCGCTTATGTCTATAGGTGTTGCCTCTCGCCGAAGAATTGCCCTCGAATGGCACAGATGATCTGCTAAAGCTCGAGGATGTACGGGTCGAGGTCATGCGCGCGCGCGGTGCCGGTGGCCAGGTGTGTCTTCGCCTGATTATCTTCGACACTCTCTTGTATAAAATCAAACCGAGCGTATGCAATCGTAGCACGTGAACAAAACGGAATCTGCGGTACGCCTCACGCATTTACCGACTGGAATCACCGTCTCGATGCAGGACGAACGGAGTCAACATCAGGTACGCCCCTATTTGACGTAAGAGCTCGTGCTTCATCCACATACACATAGAATAAACGACGAGCATTCCAAGTTTTGCGAGCGCGGCTGATGGACCTTAACTTAATGCGGGAGCAAGCTGAGCGCCGGGCGACAAGAAAAAGCCTTGTACGGACGGCAGATCGCAGCGAAAAAATTCGAACGTATAACTACCCACAGGTACGTCAGCGTAACGTGTGCTACGTAATTTCCATTTACCACGCAGAACAGAATCGTGTCACAGACCACCGACTGGGCAAAGGGAACATGGTTTCTTGCGAGGCCATCATGGAAGGCGGCGGACTGGAGATGCTGATAGATGAACTAAGGAACAGGCACCTGAATGAAGCGCTTCAGGAGGTATTTGATAAATATAGTCCCGATACTGTAATCTCGGATGCATCTCGGGTCTCGGGTGCCTCTGACTGACTTAACTTGGGGCTATCTTCTATTATTTTAACCTTAAACCCTGAGTGACAGCTGACACGTGACGTGACGAGTTTTGCCAAAAGAAAACATTCATTACTGTAAACACGATCTCGGTTGTGTGGTTCAATTGATTTATATCGTTTCACTTTTCTAGCCAGCCAAAGGGCCCCACGTTCCCTTCTTCTTCCCATCACTTCTTTCCTCACCTCTTTTTTCATCGCCATTCTTTTTAGTTGTCGCCCTTCTCTCTCATGCTTCTCCACTCCCTCATTGCCTTCGGGCTCTCCGCAGTCATTCCAGCACTTGCTCAGAAACCGGGTACTTTCGTTACTGCAGGAGATACCCTTGTAAGCGCCATGATGGTGCGTTCAAGGGATTGTCTACTCTCAGCAGCTCTCTCATTTCCTGCATTCTAGATGTTTGTAGGTAGCTCGGACAAGGTCTACATTCTCGACAAAGTCGAGGGGAATGCTCATCAAATAAACGGCCATTCCCTTTATGCTTCAGTTTGGTGAGAATCCCTCTGTCTTACCTGTCCCTCTCTAATATTCGGGATAGGGACATTGCTTCACGGACAGCAACACCCCTCGATGTCCAGACAAATGCTTTCTGCGCTGCAGGAATGCATCTCCCTAATGCCTCCTTCGCTCTTTTTGGCGGAAACTCCGCAGTCGGTCCTGGCGGCGATAACTCCGCTCCTGGCTCAACCACCGCGTTTGATCCTACCTACCAGGTTTACGACGGCAGACGTGCTATCCGCATCTTTACCCCATGTGAAGGAGACGTTAACTCGTCTCCATGTTCACATTATGACTCTGCAAATGGTACACAGATGGCCAAGTCTCGCTGGTATCCTGCTGCAGAACCCCTTGCCAATGGAACAGTCGTATTAATTGGCGGGTTCGTCGCTGGTGGTTACATCAACCGCAATATGCCGAATACCGACCCAACATACGAAGGCGGGGCGGCGGAGCCAACCTATGAATTTTTCCCTCCAGGATCACAATCACCTCAAATCATGAATTTCATGGTGAAAACTAGCGGACTGAATTCGTACGCTTTGACATACCTCATGCCCTCTGGAAAGATGTTCGTTCAGGCCAATTACTCAACCAGTTAAGTCGATCTCATTTCATCCTTCCCCTCATTCTCTTCCGCTAACTAATAACAGTTCTTTGGGACTATAATACTAATGTCGAGACCCCCTTACCTGACATGCCAGGGCAGATCATTCGAGTATATCCTGCATCAGGAGCGAATGCCATGCTGCCGTTGACCCCTGCCAATAATTACACTCCAACGATCATCTTCTGTGGAGGACAGTTCATGGAAGATGATTGGTGGGGGAATTATAGTTATCCAGCTGTCGACACATGGAATGTCCCCGCTTCTCAAGCATGTCATCGGATCACTCCAGAACCTATGGATGGATCTGCACCGGCGTACGTGCAAGACGACAACCTTCCAATCGGGCGTACGATGGGCCAGTTTATCGCGCTTCCTGATGGGACACTACTTGTCATCAATGGGGCTTCGAATGGTACTGCAGGATATGCGCAAAGGACGGGTACGACGACGACGTTTGGTGGTATGCCATTTGGGGAGTCACTCGCGACAGGCGCTGTCGGTCAGCCCGCGATCTACAATCCGAATGCGCCCGCTGGTAGCCGGTGGTCAACCGCTGGTCTCAGTTCCTCAAACATCGCTCGGCTGTATCACTCGTCTGCTCTGTTACTTCCGGATGGGTCCGTTATGATTGCTGGTTCGAATCCAAATGTGGATGTGAATGTGACAACAGTATACCCTACGACGTATACTGCAGAGTACTTTTACCCACCCTACTTTTCTGCCAAGACGCGCCCTTCCCCACAAAACATCCCGCAGACCCTGTCCTATGGTGGTATTTTCTTCGATATCACTATTCCCTCGACCTCTTATTCCGGTCTCGCGAACGATGCTGCGGACAATACAACAATTTGGCTGATACGTCAAGGCTTCACGACACACGCCATGAACATGGGCCAACGTATCATGCAGCTGAACAACACATACACCGTGCAATCCGATGGAACGATCATTTTCCATACCGCCCAGTTACCACCCAATCCGAACCTATTCCAACCGGGACCTGCCTTTTTATTCGTGACTATCAACGGTATTCCCAGCAATGGGACATACGTAATCATTGGGAACGGACAAGTCAGCAGTCAATCCACGAGTCCCGTTTCTGTGCTCCCGGTGAGCGTGCGTGTCAACTCCGCATCCGGGTCTGCGCCCAACAGCTCCTCGGGCGGTAGCTCATCCTCGCACACGGGTATTATCATTGGTGCCGTTGTCGCCGGGATTGCTGCGGTGGGTGTCCTAGGCGCTGTCTTTGGTATTTGTCTCGCCCGGCGGCGTCGCTCGGCGGCCCCCGTCGACTCGGGTCCGACATATCCCATGTCCACCATAGCACTAGGAGGCCTTGGAGGACGCGATTTCCGTAGTTCCGATTCAAGCGCATTCATGCCCTTGCAGCAAAGCAATTACAGCGACAGCGCTTTGGTGCCCTCGCCCCACCGCGAGCAGTTTGAACCGCGCTCCAGCTCGCAATTCGCTCCGAGTGGCGAGTTTGATCCATATCGTGACGCTTACCCTTCCCGTACGGGCACGCCTCGATGACGGGGATAAGCGAGTGTGAGCAACACGGTACGGAGCTTACTGTGACGAACGATCTTTTTCTTTGTAGTCTTCTTATCCCTGCTGTCTTCCCTGATGGCTATGTAGCCCAATCTGCATCCCGTGCTTCACTCTACCTAAACCTAACCATCCACTCGCCTACTGTACACGTCTAGGGACCTATTCGGACCAGCTAGCTGACTTAGACTTACATTTCATACCGAGGCATTCTTTACAACACTTACACGGCTAGCCGTCATTTCGAGTAGAAAGAACCGCTACTACAGGCCGAAATCAGGCCGTGGAGTTATAGTAAGCCAAAATATATGCAAATGTTGGTGTTGAAATTATGGTCCACGGTGAAACCGATCCAGCGCAGAGGGCCGCTCAGACTTCGACTTGTCGTACGACTCCACTAGCACTCGCGCCCGTTCACGCTCGGCCCGTTGTTTAGCGAGCTGCTCACGTACCGCGACCTGACAAACAACTTTTAAGCAAAGCCAAAAAAAAAAAAAAGGACCGAAGAATTCTGGACTCACGGCTCTGGGGTCGATGACATTTTTTCTCTGCTTTCGCAGGTACCTAGTGTAAACCGCGGGTAAGCCCGCACGGACGCAGAGCGAGAGACGGACCGACGCACCGCTTGAGGCTTTTGCCCTTGCCGCGCATTTTGCGCTTTTCCCGCTCTGCGCGGTCGTGTTTTGATGCCTCGCCATTGGGGTCCTCCGGGCGTTCTGATGCCGCTTCGTCTTCGCTCACATCCTCCGTCTCGTCGGCCTTCCCTTGGATGCGCAAGCGCCCGAGGCGTGGCTGCCGAGCGAACGGCACGGTGTCTGGGTCCACACCACCAGTAAGCTTGCTCGGCGGGGCCAGCCCGCCAAGGAATTCCGGATCGAGCGCGATCATGTCAGGTTGGATCTGGGGTGGGGTGGCGATAAGCACGACGACTAGAGAGGAGTTTGCCCCCTAGGGGGAGAAAGGGGGAACAGGGAATAGGGACAGAACAGAACCTTGTCGAGTAGCGACTTGACCTCGCGCTCGCGGCGCGCCTTCCGGCCTTCGAAGGGATCCGCCTCGGAGCTGTCAAAGTTGGGTTCACCCGTGCCTGGTACAAGTATGCAAGAGACCCCGTCGGCGTGGCCGATCGCGAGGACATCCTCGAATGGGCAAAACGCGACGGACGCGTGGGGCTTCGCGGGTTGGGGATGCGTCAGGTATAGTGGAGGTGGCGAGGGCACAGGGTGAGGTGCGTGTATTGAGGGTCGTGAGTACACCTGACCAAGGCTCAGGGTGTTGGTAATGGGACGTAAGGCGGAGCAGAAGACGATGGTACCCACGTTGACTGCACCGCCGGACGCCACTGCGAGGCATCCTCGTTGACTCCATGCCAATGTGGCATTACCACCACGACTATTCCAGGACCGAAGAGCTTCCTTCCAACTCCGACAATCCCACAGCTTCACCATGCCATCCACGCCTGTCGTTGCCATGTAACGGCCGCCAGTGCTCGGGTCCACGGCAACGCTACAAACGGGTCCGAGATGCGCCAATAATCGTACCGCAGGTTGCGGGAGGTTCGGGGTCCACAGCGTTACGGTGCCGTTCTGGTGGCCAAGATATATGACCGCGTTATGTACGTTCTGGGTCATGGTAACACACGCCCCGAGCTTGGTGCGGTGCTCTGCGACAAGCTGCCCTGTAGAGGTGTCCTGATATTTTAAATAGCCCGTGTTTCCCTGCCGACAAGGTTAAACGAAAGACTCGCATAATACATGTCAAGTTACACACAACGGTGGCAAGAAGCCAATGGAACGGAAGGAACTCAAGTCGCGTGGGCTCGATGTGAGATTTTAATCTATGAAGCTCGACGCCGTCACGGTCATAGATGAAAACATATTTCTTCTGCGCGACTGCGTAATGTGAATGATCCTGTAAGAACCTGGGGGCGATAAGCACATGCTAGTTAACGAGGCGAGGACGTACGTGATATCCCGACAGGTTTCCCGCAGCTGGAGCTCCGAGTGCATAGTTCCTGTTCGCCAGTCAAAGGTAGCGACATGACCTTTTTGTCCAACAACGGCCATATGCCTGCCATTGCGAGTGTATTTGGCGCGGTAAGGGCCACCATCCAGAGCAAATTCCTTGCGTCCACGCGCCGCTTCGACACTTACTGAGCTGACTATCTCGTCCTGAGATATTCGCCATGTCCTATCCATATCCCCCTCCACTTCCATCTTTCCAGCCTCATTAGGCAGGAGAAGTTCCGCATCCTTGAGGAGGGCTTTTGATCGTTCGGAATTCGCAGATTGGCGATGCAGAGTCGTTCGTAGCTTCTGATTGGCTATGTGACGATATTTACGGTATTTTTCTGGAGAGGGGTCGGTTTTCCTGAGGGACCTTGGGAGTGCCGTGTTGGCTTTTAAGATGAGTGAGTCCATAGGAGACGGTAACTGACAAGCCTCTCAGCGCTGCTGCCAATGCGAGCTCAGGCTGCCAGTGCCAGTGAAGGCTGATTGATCGGGCCGGATAGGGCCGAAAATCTATTCTCTCATGCAGTCAACTAAGGCCCCCCCTCTTCAACCGGTCCCATCGGTCCGGCTACAGCGTGTTAGGCAGGGTTGATCCTGGCAATCTCCCGCTGCTGGTCAAACATGGCAAGGCTGAGACCTGGGACACCATTGTGAATCTGCAGGGATTAACCCATGCCTTCGGGCAAAAGCAAAGCAGGTGCCCAGGGATGGGAAAGGGGCAGTTTCCCCCGGACTGTAGCAGGATGGGGCAGTCCCCCTACCCTGGCTCGATCGACCTAACTCCTCAGTCAGTTATCAGGGGAATAAGACCCCTGGTGGCTTAAGTTGAAGCATGCCCGCCTAAGGCAGCATTGAGCCGAAGGTTGGACCCTCGCAAGAGAAGTCCTTAGGGTCTTTTTTAGCGATGGCCAAAGCTAAACCAAACAAAAAGCCAATGAGGGAAACCGAGTCAACGCTTTTCCGCTTCCTCACTGGACATGCCTTCACCAGCAAATATGCTCAACGCTTCCACGCAGAGCGTGCCATTTCCTCTGCGTGTGAATGCAGTTTCGACCCACAAACAGTCAACCATGTCGTGTTCAAGTTTGACTGCCCTCGCTACAATGCGGCGCGCTCGGCCACCCCACACTTCGACTTCGACGACCGAACTGGTCGACCGATCAAGCGCTTGTGTGGAGTACTGCAGAACGCTGGACGCACCAACGCGCTGCTCCGGTTTCTAGAGAACACAAAGGCCTGCTTTAAGCCCAGACCGCTGAGAGACCCAGGATAAACCTGACACTTCCCTTACTTGTCCACCTTTCTGAGCGCGAGTCGCTGCGAGGGCTTGGTTGATATCAGCCCAGTTCTTGTTGTTAAAATCCTCCCTCCCACCGTCACTTCACTCCATACCACGCGCTAGACCCTGCTAGCCAATTACAGCCCACTTTGTCTTTAGTTTTAAAACCGGCCCGATCCGGGACCGTGTCTTTACCATTGTGTGTGTTGCGGAATACAAATGCTGACTCAAAAAAAAAAAAAAAAATCTCCCGCTGCCTAACATTTATTTCGGTAGATAGCGGTACATAGCTAACTACCAAAATAAACGCTTTCCAAAAAAAAAAAAAAAAAAAAGGCCCCCCCTCTTGTACCCACTCTTCTGAGCGCGAGTCGCTGCGAGGGCTTGGTTGATATCAGCCCGGTTCTCGTTGCTTTCCCACCTCCCACTGTCATTTCTCTCCTTGTCTTTAGTCCAAAACCGGCAAACCCGGGACCGCGTCTTTACCGATGTGTATGTTGCGGAAAACAAATACTGACTCAAAAAAAAAAAAAAACATAGAAGCTCGAGCAATTACAGCAATTAGTTTGGAAAAAAGGCGTGTTCAATTATTGACATGACATGTAAGGTATATACATACTACGGTCCGTCCTAAGAAATGCAAGACCCAGTGCAAAATTCAAGTGCTATCAGTCATAATCAGTGTTCTACCATCGGCAATGTCATCTGACACTTCCTTCCTCATCATCTATGACACGTCATGAGAGAGCGAGCGTCATGGCAGCCGCAAGGAGTAGGCGGAGTGTGGACCCAATACCGACATGGGCTAGCGTGGCACTGTTTTTGCCGGTACCTTTGCTGGAGCCGTTCGTGGAGCGGACACTCGGGGGTAGCACGCTTGCCGGAGCGGTCGGCTGCGTACCAACCTGTCCGTTTCCGACGAGGACATAGGTACCGTTGCTGGGAATACCGCCAATCGTCACAAATAGGAATGCGGGACCAGGCTGAAACAAGTTCGGGGAGGGAGGCAGCTGTGCAGTATGCAAGATGATCGTCCCATCATTTCGGACGGTAAACGTGTTGTTTAGTTGCATGATCCGTTGGCCCATATTCATTGCATGTGTTGTAAAGCCTTGACGTATCAACCACACCGTCGTATTGCCTGCCGCATCGTTTGCGTTACCCGTGTAGGATGAAGACGGAACTGTGATATCGAAGAAATTACCACCATAGGACAGGGTCTGCGGGATATTTTGCGGGGAAGGGCGCGTCTTGGCAGAAAAGTAGGGTGGGTAAAAGTACTCCGCAGTATACGTCGTAGGGTATACTGTTGTCACATTCACATCCACATTTGGATTCGAACCAGCAATCATAACGGACCCATCCGGAAGTAACAGAGCAGACGAGTGATACAGCCGAGCGATGTTTGAGGAACTGAGACCAGCGGTTGACCACCGGCTACCAGCGGGCGCATTCGGATTGTAGATCGCAGGCTGACCGACAGCGCCTGTCGCGAGTGACTCCCCAAATGGCATACCACCAAACGTCGTCGTCGTACCCGTCCTTTGCGCATATCCTGCAGTACCATTCGAAGCCCCATTGATGACAAGTAGTGTCCCATCAGGAAGCGCGATCAACTGGCCCATAGTACGCCTGATTGGAAGGTTGTCGTCTTGCACGTACGCCGGTGCAGATCCGTCCATAGGTTCTGGAGTGATCCGATGACATGCTTGAGAAGCGGGGACATTCCATGTGTCGACAGCTGGATAACTATAATTCCCCCACCAATCATCTTCCATGAACTGTCCTCCACAGAAGATGATCGTTGGAGTGTAATTATTGGCAGGGGTCAACGGCAGCATGGCATTCGCTCCTGATGCAGGATATACTCGAATGATCTGCCCTGGCATGTCAGGTAAGGGGGTCTCGACATTAGTATCATAGTCCCAAAGAACTGTTATTAGTTAGCGGAAGAGAATGAGGGGAAGGATGAAATGAGATCGACTTAACTGGTTGAGTAATTGGCCTGAACGAACATCTTTCCAGAGGGCATGAGGTATGTCAAAGCGTACGAATTCAGTCCGCTAGTTTTCACCATGAAATTCATGATTTGAGGTGGTTGTGATCCTGGAGGGAAAAATTCATAGGTTGGCTCCGCCGCACCGCCTTCGTATGTTGGGTCGGTATTCGGCGTATTGCGGTTGATGTAACCACCAGCGACGAACCCGCCAATTAATACGACTGTTCCATTGGCAAGGGGTTCTGCAGCAGGATACCAGCGAGACTTGGCCATCTGTGTACCGTTTGCAGAGTCATAATGTGAACATGGAGACGAGTTAACGTCTCCTTCACATGGGGTAAAGATGCGGATAGCACGTCTGCCGTCGTAAACCTGGTAGGTAGGATCAAACGCGGTGGTTGAGCCAGGAGCGGAGTTATCGCCGCCAGGACCGACTGCGGAGTTTCCGCCAAAAAGAGCGAAGGAGGCATTAGGGAGATGCATTCCTGCAGCGCAGAAAGCATTTGTCTGGACATCGAGGGGTGTTGCTGTCCGTGAAGCAATGTCCCTATCCCGAATATTAGAGAGGGACAGGTAAGACAGAGGGATTCTCACCAAACTGAAGCATAAAGGGAATGACCGTTTATTTGATGAGCATTCCCCTCGACTTTGTCGAGAATGTAGACCTTGTCCGAGCTACCTACAAACATCTGAACTTGATCAGCAACAGGTATGACAAAAGTAAATTTGCGACACACCATCATGGCGCTGACGAGAGTGTCGCCGACGACAACGAAAGAGCCAGGTTTCTGAGCGAGGACGGAGGGGACTGCAAGTCCAAGGGTGAGCCAAGTGAGTAGCATGGGGACTGGGACAAACGACAGGAGCGGCTGGATTTAATGAGAGGAGAGAAAGCTAATCGACAGACACTGCTAATGCTAATGTAGAACGAAAAATTGAACCACTCACCACACCGGGCGGATACAGCATTGTTGCTTCCCTTCTCTGGTGGATCATTGTCTGTCACCGGGTGAGCGCACTCGCTCCACTGGTGTACTTTATTAGTAAGCCATTTGCTACATCCGTTCAATATGCGTCCACGCCGGGTTACCTATGTAGCTTCAGAGAAGCTTGCAAAAGTTCGTCCTCGAGTCCTGCTTGCTATATACAGCATAAATGACTTGACATACTCTCAGACTTCCTCCCTCCTCCCATCAAATCGTAATCGATCCACTTTCGTCCACGCCCTCGTCACCTCATTGGGGCTTCTCCGCACTGCTCCAAACGCACCACCCTCCCGTGTTATCACCATACTCCGCCCCTCCCCTGCGTCCAGGCGTGACATTACATCATATCACGATCAATCTTACGTTGACGCCCTTCTTGCGGATTCACCAGGACCTGACCAGGCGTCATGCAAAGAGTTTGGTCTCGAAGACGTACATGAGCTCTACTCACATCTTCGTCTTCCTATAGGACTCACAGGCTAGGTTTAGGACTCTGCGCCTTTCCCTGGCCTCGCGGAATATGTTCTTGGGATAGCGGGCGCGTCAATTACTGCCGCGCGCGAACTCGCCGAAGGCAGGTGTGACGTCGCTATTAGTTGGGATGGTGGAAGGTCAGCGCTATCTTTCACCCCATCCCAACTGTACGCTGAGTAGACTCAGGCACCATGCCCATAAATCACAAGCTTCAGGATTTTGCTACGTGAACGACTGTGTACTGGCTCTCCTAGTTCTCAGGCGTGCACCCCCGTCATCATCACTCTCCTCGGACCCCGGCAACCTCCGGAAGAAGTCCCGCGTCATGTATTTGGACCTGGACGTGCACTACGGCGATGGTGTCGCCGCAGCATTTCGAGGCGCCGGCGCGCGTGGCCAAGTCCTTACATTATCTATCCACCACGCTGCTTCCGGCTTTTTCCCACCTTCCGAGCACTCCGCCCTTCCCGACACATTTTCGACCGTCTTTGACCCTTTCACGCTTTCCCTGCCCTTGCATGCTGGAGCAAGTTGCACTACGTTTGCACGCGTGTGGCGGTCCGTTGACCGTATTCTCGCGGCTTTCGCGCCAGATTATGTTGTGCTGCAATGCGGTGTTGATGGCCTTGCAGGGGACCCAGTCGGTGCGTGGAATTGGGCTCTTGGCGGCGAAGGTGGTCTCGCCTGGTGTGTCCAGCGCGTGCTCGACTCCTCTGCAAAGGTACTTCTCCTTGGTGGTGGTACGTTACTTGCATGATCAAGCTAGCAAGCTATTGGCCCCCTCACGTGTCGCTAGGTGGTTATAGCGTTGTCAACGCTGCCCGCGCGTGGGCACTGCTCACATCCATTGCGGTGCGTCAGCGGGAAGAGGCCACCTGTTCTTGCTTACGAATGCTCGAATAGTGTGGCATTCCGCTTGCTCTTGACACGCCAATTCCTAATCACGCTGGCTTCCCGATGTATGCGCCGTCATTCACCTTAGATGTGCCGGCTGGCAATATTCGTGACGAAAATACGGATGAATACCTCACAAAACTGGACGCTATATTTGAACGCATCGCCGAGACCCTGCGAAATCAGCTAGCATAGTCCGATGAGGATCGATCCTCCTGCGGTGAGCGACTCAAATCCGTGGTGTCAACGCATTTCCATTCGTAAGAGATTGGAATGAATCAACCTCTAGTAAACCCATGGTAATTATTGCCCGGGTGCACGCGAAGTTAGTGTCGATGTTGCTTAGGGCTACTCGTCATAAAGAGCTGAGAGTCATTTCAAATAGATTTGACAAAACAGAGGACAAGCGTACTTATTTGTACGCTATATTTCATAATAGCCTCTTACCCTGCACCCGCTCATGTAAAATATTGACTTTATGCCTAGATATCACTGAACAACTCGTTGACCCGTACTGTATGTACACCTGTTGTCTCAGAACACTGCTGGAGTAAATGAAGTTCCGCTCTGATTTCTGATACGGTTGATTGACTCGGACATTCTATGATGTGCGTCGATAATCTTACAATAGGGTTATTATTTCCTATCTGTCCTAAGACAAGCACCAGCGTGCGCGGGTCCGAGCACCGACTGAGACGCACATTGCCGGTGTGCGTGAACTCTAATGCTCCGAGCCCACATACTTAACTTTGTCACATTATTATGTCTCTGTCTTACTTCTATTCAGGTCTTGTTTTACGCCGGTATGAGTCACGGCCGCAAGTATGTATGTAAAATGGTCTGTTATTGCTCGAACGTACCGTCCCATTCGTTGTTCTCGAAACGCCCCGAGTCTGCTTAAGTCGTCTTTGCTCATCACTCCTCAGTCCATAGCCGGGAAACGGAAACCACGCCACAAGGGCACCACAGGTTACTGGATTAACTTGGAAGCGCACACTCCAGCGATGCCGCATACTGTACCGCCAACGCTACTTGTCTCAGCGCCGCGAACTAAGTGCTATTAGACTGGGGGCCGGACCATTTGAACGGCGCCCTCAAGGAAGCAATCATTCTAGTGGTAAGAGCACGAGCGCATGACGACCTTTGGAAGTAAGACGACGTCCCGAGGAGCTCCACAGATGGACCCCCGCAGTGTTCATGCAAATTGACCGTTCGCGGTCTTCTTAAGGAAGAACGAATCAACGCAGTGAAACGCCACCGCCACCGCGACGGAGATTGTACCTCTCTATAGACTCATGAAGAACCCTGTTGTCCATGTGACGGGAATTGCAATGGATCAAACTGTCTTCGATGGGCTGCCTGCATCAGAGGTGGACCGGGGTCGCACAATGATTCAGCACAGGATGAAAGACTTACTGTATGACAGATATTTATGCGAGGTGGATCTATCTCCGTTGATACATGACACCTGGATTTCCTCTTTATGGTAGTTCCGGCTCCGTTTCTAGTCGCCAAGGGGAGCGGAACCCCCGGTTCTGCCAGTGAGACACTGCGACTCCTCGACACCTCCGATGCCCCGGACAAAACTGCCCACAAGAATGCATGCATTTTTCCGTGTCGCCATCCGGTTTGGGCCAACACGTGGAGCGTTCCTTGCTCAGTATGTTTAAATATGGGTCAGATTGCCAGATCCTCTCCCTGCAGTGACGGTCCTCAACGCAGAGGAGAATGGCCCGGGCCCGGTCCGTCCGACCTGGCGCGCCCGTCCCGTCTCATTAGTGGTTAGTGACAGCTAGCTTCCTGACAAGATCACCAGTCTCTCGCGACGAATAGTTGTCGTGAATTGTGGCACATCCTTGCGCTTGTCTACTGGCAGAACGGCACGGTGTCTGGATCCACACCACCGGTAAGCTTGCTCGGCGGGGCCAGCCCGCCAAGGAATTCAGGATCGAGCGCGATCATGTCGGGTTGGATCTCTCGGCGCCCCTGGGGTGGGGTGGCAATAAGCACGACGACTAGAGAGGAGTTGACACGGAGCATTTCGAGCAGGGCTAGTATTACGTGACGGGCTGATCGTAGAAGTAGGGCGCGAATGCAAGAATTTATTTCCCCCAACTCACTGCGACTGACAAACTCAGCCACGTCAAGAGGAGTACTCGCAGGCTCGCCTGCCGGAAGTCCCCTCCGGTTGTGTTATGGCACAACGGGCGGACGACATATTTCGTATTTGAACAGATAGCCCTGTCAAGTACTAATCGGCCCCCTCATGCTGGGACCAGGGGAGGCTAAACGCCGGAAAACTGGTGTAGAAGTAGAAAGTGACATGCCCTATAGTGTTCTAGGGTTCCTTGAGACGCTCATAGGGAAATTTCTGCAAAATTTACTCTATCCTGTCGTAATTATTTTTCGGAATATACATTCATGTCTGACACTCTGACCAAAAATCAGGTCTATCGCAAAAGTATCTGTGCCGTAGGAATTATGAGAAGGTCCGAACTTTGCCAATTCTTGCCAGGCATCTGAGGCATGAAAGAATTTGCTCTGAGACCTATTGGATCACCTCATACATTTACTTCTTTACATGATAGGGTACCCTGGTATCCTACCTACAAGTCCTGCTTTTGAATCAAGATATTTTCTCCAAAATTGAGCCCACCGTGAGGTTTGGGAAAGTGTGACACTCAATCACCACAAAGTGACGAGAGGCACTTGCTTAACTTAATGGAGAACAGCATTTGATTTTCGCTCCCCGTTCTCGCTGCCATCGGTATGTCACGGCCTGTCATGCTGTCTCAAGGCCCCCGAATCGCTGATTTTCAACTCGCCCATTAGATTTGCTCACACATCTTACCGCATCACTTTGGGATTCGAAAAAATATGTAGTAGCTTCTGAATCATATTTACTTGATGCCTAGATAACTAATTGAACAAAATGTAAAGTTCCAAGTGCCAGTCGAAGATTACGCTACGGTGTCTCAAGGAACCCTAGAACACTGTATCTGCGAATGTGATACCTCCACGCGACGTTCAGAATGAACCACCAAAGAACCCTAGATGAGGTCCGTTAATGACGGACAAATGGAGTCATTGGGGCAGGCGTACGTACAATATTGTGCAGTATATTTGGAGGTCGGCTGTGATCCAGGGGTGCACTATAAACGAAAGTCACATTGATTGAACCCAGGGCAGAGGGTTGAGAGGGGCACACGGATGTGGGCGGCTTTCCCTTAACCGTGAAAACACGGAATACTTCAGTTGCTAATTCACCCGACACGTTCTTCAGTTCCAACCAATCAACATCGTCAGAGCCGGTGGGTGCAGGGATATCTCCAACTTTGGCTGCAACGACGAAGGCATTCGGGTTGCCTGCGGTCGACCCGCTAGATGTGAAGTCAAACTTGGGGTTCAGGCTACCGTCCGGATTTGAAATGAAGTAGTGTTCGCCGAGAACGTTGAGGCCCAACGTGTCATGGAGGGTTGTGATCAGTTCCGATATTGTCGTATCAGAGCTGTTCGACCAGATGTCGTAGGCACATTTCTGAATATTTGAGAACTGTTGTTGGCCGTTGAGGCAGGAGATGTCGAACAACTCTGCAACGGCACCAACAGAACTACCCGATAGTTATCGTCAGCTGCGCGCAAAGTCACGGTCCAGCCCAGTAAGACTGACGTGAAGGTGTTTGACGGAGTGCAGGTGTAGTTTTGTACTCCGACTGCCAATGCGACAAAGCTCGGCGCGGATGTTGGACTAGTAAGTTGCGACTGGTTGGAGGGCAAGCTCAAAGCTGAGGCCGGAACTTGGCAGCAATTTTGCCTAGGTGATGGTGCAGCGAAGGTTGTAGCAGCCAGAAGAAGCCAAAGAAATAACAGAGCAAGCATGACGAGTCGTGCCGAGAACAGAAGGGAGGTTGAGCAGGTAGGTAATAATCTTGAAGCAGAAAGGGGGTTTCATGCCTAGTCTTATAGGTCCTTTACCTCCTTGTCCTCTTGGTCAGCGTTCGATACCCGGTAGCAGGTATGTTGAGGCTGCAATGAGGCATGCCGGTGATCGGTTAGGTATAGATTGCGGTAGAAATTCCCTGGTCATTGTTCACTAAATTAGATCAGTCCGTTATCACGATAGCCCCATCGCGGCTGAATACTGTACTGTAGTCAAGGTGGGTATGCGTTCACATCGACAGGGATGCGACCTAGATGCGACTATTAATCAGTACGTGTACTACTCGACCAGTATCGACGTTCCGATGACCAACCGTTTCTACAGAGAGTAACCAGGTCACGGCCAGAAGTCATCGATAAGCTCCTCACCAAGAAAAAAGACGTGTATGGGCGCCATGGTCTTCTGGAACCACCCTTCTAAAGTAAGAGTTGCATTACTATTGCCTTGCTTCTTTCCTTTTGTGCTTGCAAGATTCTTCTGGTCCATAATTAATGAAGCCCGCTGAGATCCCCTTTCGGTAGCAGTCCGTCTCACGTGGATGTGGGTATTAGTAATCCGTAAGTCCAAAATCGCCCTGATAGCAATACTAATATTAAAATTTCTTTGTCTCCTGCACTAATTGCGTGTTAGGTTACGCCCGAGCAATCTGACATTATCGAGATAAGATAATGACCACTTATTACATAATACGTAGGGTACCCATGAAGAATAGGGCAAATGAGAGTCGCACTGGTCCCGACCATCATCTACCCGCGTGCGCTCGGAACCTCTGTGCTCTCTTAGACTTCGCTATGGTAACATGCACCATAGGCACAGGGCGGAGAGGAGAGCGAACAAGTACTGTACAGTAACTTGCTCATACAAAATCTGATGAGGGCCCGGGATGACGGGCTGTCACCCCTTATTCAGTCGCCAGTTGCATTTTTCTTTCGTTGTCTCAATGGAATAGTAAGACACATAATACCGACGCCATCGCGCGACATTGTTTTCTGGCGTGGGTCAAAGAAAGGCGCATTGCCATCTTATTCAATGGATGGATCAACGCTGCAGATCTCAGGTCCGCTCACACAGTTATTACAAGTGCCGGGATGGGCGAGGCCGCGGACGAAAACGTTGCTTGAATCCTTTGTGCTTAATCCGAAGATTGTTCATACAGCCGTTGAGTACGATACTGTGGCCATCGTAAAAGTAGGTCGTGTATGCGATGCGTAAGCGGTTGCGACGTAACGAATCCCTGTAGTGCCGTCTTTTGGGGTAGAATTCCGTCAATTGAGAATCTATACAGTAAGTTACAAGGTGTGCCACTCTGATGGAGTTTCTGAATTACACGCCGCCAAAAAAACCAACAGCATTTCCAATAATGCCCCGAGGCTCTGCGGGCGTCCCTTGATATTTTGCGCTATTCCATCGCGCCATGGAAGGTCCTGTCGAACGGCTTCCCAGGCGTTGTGCAACGCACAATCATTGTCATGGCGAAAACTCTTAGATCATGGAGACCGATTGAACTGTCTAAGGACAGCCAGGCCACTCTGATCCATGGCGTGGGACAAGCACATGCATTGTCTGGGAGTTGCATGCCCAAAATTGCTGAACAGGACCGCGTCCCGGGAGTGTTCTTATCCAAGGGCTCAATAGAACAATCCGTCAAAGATGCTTGGAAGAGAGGCTTTAAGAAGGGAAATTGACAGTACAGCAGAGACGTATAAGTTTGAGGGGGCGCCTATGGCGAGGTATTTAACCGGACGGGCTACAGCGTGAGGCCAGCATGTAAATGCTAGCTCCGGAGCGAAGCACTCCATGTGATCGCAAGAAACAGGATTTATGGATTGGGTGGCGGCCCTCTTAGTCTGCGAGCATTAGATAGAATGCGGACAGCATCTTTTGAGAACACATAAGATAGACCACTCCAAATAGTGGTCGTGGCCACAGCCCACCTAAGACGTACAATTATGCCTGCACCTGGACGTCTTGCAAGAGAAGACTTACTGTAAGCCTTTGAGGTAAAGCCCAAAGCCAGCTTGCACGCCAGGTAGAAGTGGACTTATGGTTGTAGAGCCCATAAGGAGAAGTTGAAGTGCCGTATTGACTTTACTGATTGCTGTGGGACGCACTTCTGCACTTGGTACGGAGAAGTCCCAATAGCGTCGAAAAGTTTTCTTGGGACAGTTGAGACTGAGGTATAAGCATGTTGTAGCGTGCTTACCGGATGTGGAAGCGACGTGTATCGAACGTAGAATGCAGACAGGGACAATAACAAATCACGGCCAACAATAATACTGGCCAGCGAGACTAGCTTGGGCATGAGGTGTGAGTTTCTTCTTAAGGAGTTGACAGCTCACAAGGAAGCAGTCCCTGCATTGTCAATGTGACAACAAGGGTACCAACAAGTGCCTTGTCCGCAGCAGGATCAAGGACAGTTCCAAGGATAGATGTCATCCGATATTTGCGTGCTAGGAAACCATCCAACTGTGGCACAAAACCTGAACCCAAAGGCGGGATAGAAAGTTTTCTCGAAGACTCACCCAGTCCGTGATCCCAGCATAGAGCAATAGACCGGTGGCAACCGCGTAATTATCAGATAGAATTGCCCATCCTAAAGCAGGGCAAGCGGCAATGCGCGAGACGGTCAACAAGTTAGGAAATGTGTAAATATTTTCACGCAGGGCAGGCTTTCGTCGTGGCGACTGCGTATGCTGAAAGCGGTGGATGGACTGCAGTGAGAAAGCAAATGATCGAGAACGAGCATGGAGAATGAATGAACGACGGATGATACAAGGGGCGAGTTGACCGGTTGTGAGCATGCGAGGAGTAGGTGATAGAAAGGGAAGTTGTGCCGCCCACTACTGCAGTACAGTAGTGGTGACTTTGTCCCCGTACTCTACACTGCGTATAACGTACACATGGCTATATGCCCTGGTTTATATGTTTCACTCGCCTTATTGCCATTGTTATTCGGTCTCTTGCTCCAACCATCGCACTCGGGCGACGTTTCTTCCTTTGACCCCAATACTAGCCTCTCCACCCCTTCTCGACTCCTACTATTAACAGCCCATCCTGACGACGAGACCTTTTTTTTTGGCCCGACTTTGACCTCTCTAATTCCGTCTTCCGAGACGTCGGTGTCCACAAGCCCGGGGAGTAACGCTCCGGATTCGGTTCCCCTCCCTTTCCCACATGTGTACTCGCTGTGCTTCTCTGTCGGCAATGCAGATGGGTTGGGTAACGTACGACGGCTTGAGCTTGAGAATAGCCTTGACATTATTGGAGTGGCCAAGGACAATCGATGGGTTCTCGACAATCAGTACGTCGCTATACCATGCCTTGTGACGTTCGCAGGCAGCTCACAAAGCGAAAGTGAATTTCAGGACAACATCACTGCGAAATGGGATGCCAGTCTTATAGCTGCCACAGTCGACAGATATGTCCTAGATTATAATATTTCCGTCGTACGTGTTCTACTGGACACCATCTATCACTGACATCCCATTCATGTCGCCCGTAGATCCTGACCTTTGATTCATACGGTGTGTCTGGCCACCCGAATCATATTTCTCTATATCGTGGGGTGTCTCTTCTTCTGGCCACATCTCCGGCGGGCATTAGATACCCGTTGGTGGCGTATTCCCTTACTTCGAAGCAACTCCTCGCCAAATATACCGGAATACTTACTCCAGTGTTCGTCAAGTTGAAGATGGCCTTTTCCAGGGCTCTAGATGCTATGGTACACGGCGCGAAAAGCAGCAGCTCGGCCTCCTCTGATCGACCAATCTTTGTCGCGGGGATAAAACAATACCACAGAACTGTCGTTGCCACATTGCAACATCGATCCCAGCGCGTCTGGTTCCGCTGGTTGTATATGGCATTCTCCCAGTATATGTGGGTAAATGAGTGGGAGCGTATCCCTGCCATTGCAGGTGGAAGGGTGTTATGATCTGAGGATCTGAGCCTTTCGTAAGTCTGCAGTCGCTTGTTTTCGATGGTGGATTAATCTCATTGAGGATCGACAGTGGGGTCCCCAAAAGTTCCGGGTGTTCGCTGTCGCTGTGCCGAATCTCTTCACTTGTGCACAAAACCGGTATCGCCAGTCAATTTGACTTGCTGGAGCCTGCGGCTATTCATTAGGCCTTTCAGCGGAAGATGGTTCCGAGTGACTGCTACTGTAGCCTGAGTACTGTACGGCACGACGGCCCTATTCGTCCGCTTACATATCCTACTGTGTCCCTTACCAAAACCTACGACTCTTGGCAATGGCGCTCTGTTGTTAGGGTCCGGTAGCCGACGTGTGACTTTGTATTTACCTTCTCTCACTCGAATCCTGACGGAGCCACTCTTCATTACTGTAACATTATGTTTCGTTTTTCGCTTTTGAGTTGTCAACGTGGTCTGGCACCATCCACTGCCTTGCGAAAGTCCATCCTGGTTCCAATTTGCCCACTAGGGTCATTGCCAAGGCGATCGTTCTCCTATGGGACCTGTCTTCAGATCTCGTCTTCTGACTCCCAAGGGAGTGGGCATTCGGGAAATGGCGCTCAAACTTGTCGGCCCCACACCGAAGCCCGTTGTCTTTGTCGCCAACAACGGAGGGTCGTCGACACGGGGCAAGATCTGGGAACCAGCAGATCACCGTTTGTGGACGCTGCGCTCGCTGCTTTTATGGGTATCGGAATCGGTAAGCCCTCATTTTCGAGCAGTGTTGTATGTGTCACCTTTATTCTACTGTTCGGACGGCTTCGAAATCGCTGGCGATCTGCCTCATGTGGACAATTGGCGGCCGGGTCGTATGGATCCTGCCGCTGACTCCACTTCGGTGCCAACGTGCGTGACAGCAGTTCATGCTCGGGCAGTGCGCCGAGCGCCGAAAATGCTTCGCAAAGCTACCGGATCCCCCTACTTGAAACTCGTGTACATTCTTGTCCCGCAGGTCTCCAAAGACTCGGACGTTGCGAAGGCCGCCTTCACGTGACTATGTCCCTCATCTAAGAACCTGGCGCGTTCACTACTTCAAGTTCCTCACGATTCCGAGACATGCTCGGCACATGGTGCTCACGCGTTATTCTGTCCTAGCCTTTATGGGCGGCGTGGTGTATTATGCTTGGTACAAGAAAAATGTTTTAGATAAGGTATTCGCTGCCTAGGTCGAGACGCCCGATCCTAATCTTTCCGTAGATTGATCAAGCGTTCCAAGGAGGTTACGACCCCGCACTGGAATTAGTCGTGCACGCGAAGACTTCGTTGGAAAATCGGCGGACGATGGATGCCATTGAAGTTGACGAACTCGACGCTGAGGACCTTGACGGCCGTGGAACCGAGCATCTACGGCGAAAGGAGCAAGATTTTGTCGAGCGCGTTATCCACGGCGCGGAAAGTGGGCATTACTTCATGATCCTTGGATGCAAGGTCTCGCTTCGTCTTCTTAGTCCCTGCGTTGCTTATCTACCTTCACTCTATTAGGGTACCGGAAAGACGACCATGATATTGGATGCAATGCAAGCCAATCAGGCAGAAGGTGTCGCCATGTGTGATGCTCACCCCGATCTCGAGGTTTTCCGCCTCCGCCTAGGAAAGGCTTTGAATTATGAGTACAATGAAGACTCACAGACTAGCCTTTTCTCGCGCAGAGATCCAAGAGAAGGTGAAAACACCTCGTCGTAGACCTGATCCCTCACTGACTCGGACGTGGCGAAGGTGGGCCCGGGCTTGATATTGAGCGAGGTAAGCACAGTCGCAAGATTGACCAGAACTTGGCAACGTAGTTAGGTTCGGGTAGTCATGAATAAGCTCGAAAAAGTGGCTCTTCGATCCGCAAAAAGGACGGGAAAGCCGCTCATCCTCGTGCTTAATAACGTGCACTTCTTCAACAATGATGACGATGGTAAGCACATGCTACTTCAGCTCCAACAACGTGCAGAAGCTTGGGCGGCCAGCGGCGAGTAATTTTGCACTTGGGAGAGGGCACTCATCATTGACAGCACCTGGCAGGTATTTTGACGCTTGTGATGAGTTCGTGAGCATTCTTTCCTACTCTCGATAAATTCCGTGCCAAGATTCGTATGAATAGGGACGATTTCTGGCCATATACTGTACTTCGTACGTCCCCTTTGGAAGTGATAGAGACATTTTGGCCTGATGTCCCGTCCAGGAAAGAACGCGAGCCGTATGCATGTAAATGCCCGATTCTCCGCATTTCAGCCCAACTTTGACTTGCACTATGGTTCAGGTTATGACTATATATGACTTGAATCGGGAAGAAGCACAGCGCGCTTGCATACGCATGCGCTACCACACGTCACTTCCCATACCTTCTCAGGAGGCTCTAACACAGGCAATATCTATCTTGGGCGGACGATTAGCGTATCTAAATCGTGTTTCGAGAGCCCATGATATAATGGAGATGGCGCGCCACATGTTGGCTGTCGAGAAGGGGTGGCTCCTTAGTCGAATCGGCTTGATCGAGGATTGTGATGACGATGTCATGGACGAGGTGCACCCGTCAATATTGACTCTGCGAATTAATTTGACATCATAGTAGCAAAAATGGAGTTCCTGCTCTTGGTTACTCCTACGCGAGTTTGTGAAGATCAGACGGGAGCAAGAGCGACAACAAGAAGAGGCACTGGCTGCTGGAGAAGAAGTCCCAACTCGCGATCTACCTCTGCCTTCAATACCATATGCAAGTCAATTTCGTGGTGTCCTGTCACACAGAATATGCTTCATTTCCTTCTCCCTTTTCAGCATAAGTGCCGGCAGATCATGACGAGGGCCGACTTCTTAGAAGGTTTGTGTCGCCTGCACGGCCATAAAACTCCATTCAACGCTATGCTAACATGATTCAATGGCCGTCCAGAGCTTGACAGTGCCAATATAATTTCCATCGACGTGTGTTTTTCGTGCATAACCCCTCCCACTGAACCTTGCGGACTATTGTCACAGATAAATCACGATGTCAGACCTGACTCTATGTTGATTCTTCAAGCAGCACGGGAGGTCGTTGAGGAAGAGGGATTCGATGATCTGTTGGACTCTGTCCGTGCGCGGATTGACAAGATCGAGAGTTTACACCGGACAAGAGAACTGACGGTATGCTCGCCTGTGCTACATCATCTTTTGACCTCACAAGTACGTTCTCAGTTTAAGGATGTAAACAGCGGTGACCGCATCCGCCTCACCGTAGACAAAGGCGGTTGGTGGAATATTAGATAGTTGGGGGAGAAACTGTATCTTCATCTAGTCACTAGAGACACTGGGGGGGCCTGGTATGGTCTCGCAGTACGCGGAAGAATTGCACCGACTTGTCCACAGTTGTGGCTCACACTTGTGCTCTTGAATTCTTCGTTGTTCAAGTTGAGACCCCGAAAATGATAAGCTCTTTTTGTTAGACCTCCGAACAACGGTGGCACACTGGGACTATGACTGCGTCGCCAAGAGCCCTCAAGTTCTACCAAGGTATATATGTCCTCCTTGAGGCCCACTCGAGCTTCAGTGGTTAGCCTGAGTGCCGTTACTTTACTGCCAAGCAGAGCACACTGGCAGATACTCTCCCTCAATCGTGCCGTTCTCTATCTTATTCTGTACTTCGCCCTTGGCTATGTGAAAATCTTGGACACTTTAGTTCACCTGGGAACCAGGTCGGCGCACTGGCAAACCCCCGGAGCCCACCACAGCAAGTGTAACCCTGGTAGCGACCTCATTGTCATGCGTTAGTATATACGTCACCATACCATCCGCTAGGTACCTATTGTGAAAACTGGTTGTTCTAAGTATAGCAATTATGGACGGAATAATATAGTGAATTCGGAAGTGTGAGCGCGGTGATCGTCTGCCAGTGCGCAGAGGACGATGGTAGTGAACTCAGTAAACACGCGCACACTGGCAGTAAATACGAGAACTGAGGTGACACGAGAACTGAGGTGACACGAGAACTGAGGTGACACGAGAACTGAGGTGACACGAGAACTGAGGTGACACTGTACAAAGTAACACTACTTATAGCTCCTCGAGAGCCTAGTGCCGCAGTCCATAGTCTGGTAACGAAGTCCACAATCACAAGCTAAAGTAAGTCATAGATCACATATGAAACAGAAGTGAAACACGGTGTATCGTACCCGCGCCCTAAAGGCGTCGCACTTACAGTCTTATCGCATACGAGAAAATGTCTGTGGTAAAATTATCAGTTAATCAAACCTACTCAGATCCAATTCCGGCGATCCAAGTCCTAACCTCGACTTCAACATTAAGCTCGGACTCCGAGGCTGGAACTCGAGGCGCAGAAAGGTGATGCGATACGCAAGACACGCACTGCACGGGCCCATGCAAAAGCTGAGAGGGCCTGTCGAGGGAAGGAGACAATAAGGGTCCAGGTGGCTCTTTTGGGTCGAGAGTACAAGTACCCACCACTGGCAGTTGATGCGACTGAGGTCTTATTCAAGATGAAAATGATTAGCACCAGGTGGGCCGATGGAGGATAACCCTGCGGTCATCTGTTGGGACAAGTCCTCACTGGTAGGCTGTGTAGCTCTTCCTAGGCTATCGCAGTCATTTGAAGGGTTCGCCAGTTACAGAGTACGTCCGAGTCAGTGCAGATACAATTCACCGAAGATCGCTACAAGCAAACACGACGTACGGTCTCTTGAGCTCTTCACATCAGTTGTTCCCCACTAGTGATATTCGGGCCCGGCTTTTAGGGCTTGGCCTAAGCCCGGGCTTTTGGCATGAAAACTACAGTAGTCAATAGCTTGCGGAAGCGGCGCACGACCGTCTAAACTAGGCTATGCGCGCTGGCGCGGGCGGTTTCGTGAGCTGATGCGCTCGACGAGCGCCGCGAGCACCCAGAACGCCTCTTCCTCGTCTGCGTGGACCACTAGCAGCGTCGACGCGACCAGGTTTACGCCCTGGCAGTAACCCACTGCGGGGTTGCGTCCACCCGACACCCTTATCGATCTCCCATACGACGCCACTACCACCGCTATCCCTCTGCGCCAGCAACTCTGCGGACACGCCAGGCTCCTGCGTCTCAAGCCACTGCAGCCGCCCGACCCGAGCCACACCTTGGCGCGATACGCGAGCGCCACGCCGCCGCGCACGCACAAAGGCGTCCCAGTCCTTGCACCGTGCCGCTTGTCGCTCGTCGTGTATCGCAGTTTATATGGCCACCGCCGCTGGCACCATTGGTGGGGGTTCCGGCGGCGGGGCAGGCAGCGGACAACCGCGTGCTGGCGCAGATTACGGCCGATTTCGTCAAGCTGCTGCAGAGCTCCCGGCCAGCTCGCGGACGCTGACGCGGGAGGGATTCGCGTTCCTCGACGTGCTGCACAAGCAGCTGGCGGATCTTCCGTGTTCGTTGTGCCGCTGCGTACGGGTAGGACACGATCGTCGCAGTCCCAGCAGCAGCAGGAGCACGATGGTGGTGGATCCCCTGTGGAAGGGGGAGAGGAAGCCCCGCACGAGTGGTGGGGTCGGCTGAATGTCTGCTGGGCATCGTTGGCCAAGGCGCGGGACAAGAAGATGCTGGCAGGGTTGGTGGCCAAAATTGGAACGCTGATCGACAAGACGGCGGAACGGAAGTCGACATCAAGATACGATACATTAGACCATTGTCAGTAGCTTCAGTAATGTAAAAGAATATAGGGATAATCAGCGAATACCACCCATCTAGTCAGATTCATAGTCTGCCAGTTCAGCGTCCTCATCAGCCAATAACATGCTATCCCAAGCCTCCTCACCAACACCTTCGCTCTCCTCCCCATCCTGATCCCCATCCATTTCAGTCTCAAGGGCACTTGATGGTGCTGGCTCACGAAAGATTAACTCATGGCGAATGCAACACTTGACACATTGCAGAGCCTCAACAATATCACCCGCAAGGCGATTTCGATGCTTTGAGATTGTAATTCCACCTTGTGAGAACACTCGCTCGCTTGAGACAGAAGATGCCATAATAGAAAGATAGTCCCGAGCAAGGGATGCCCAGACAGGATAACGCTCTTGATTGTACTGCATCAGAGTATTAGTATATAGGAACGTATGCCGTACTTGTGGGAGACTTACACCCCACCACTCAACTAATGTCATTCCCTCAGGTAGCTCATGGATGGTGTCAAGATAACTACGAAAGTCTTTTCGCCAAGGCTTATCAGACTCATCGGAGGGGGTGGGAAGGCTGGTGTTGTCATTGTCGTCATCGCTTAGCTCGCGGAGAAGACTCTTGATCCCAACGTTCCTGTTCTTCTTGACTGAAGGCTTGGGAGGAGACTTGTGCATCACTTCGGCGTAGCGCTCCTTGAACTAACGCGATTGAGTTTTCTCAGTAAATTGTATAAAATAGTGGGAAAGACGCTTACGACTTCCTCGGCACAATCAAGGGCCGCTTGCTGTAAGTCTTCGGGCCAATGCTTCTGAAAATGTGTCATCTTCTCCTCCGGATTCAGCACTATGAATATATTTGAGTAGAGCAAGAAATATGGGGGGGAATTACATACGGATTGCCATAATATACGCAAATGAATTAGTTGTCTTCTCATAATATTCGTCCACTTTATCACAGGCAGTTGCAAGCGCTGGACTAAAAGGTGCATATTTGGGCCTTTCCGACCGTGATGACCATGCTTTATAAAGCGCCTCGAGAGCAGGGATCCCATTGTGAAGTGTTGAGGCCCGATCTGACGAAAAGGCCTGCTGGGCTTTATCGGCGTGCTGAAGTACAAGTTAGTTACGTGAACCTGAGACGGAGGCGGGCCACGCCCCTTGCGCGACACCTGACACAAACAGGCCCGACGCAGCCCCGATGTGCGAGGAACCAGAAATGCGAACCAGAAACGTTTTCAGACACAACTTACACACAACAAACCCAAGAAAAGTCCAACGCGTTCCCATTCATCTGACGTCGGCTTCAATTCAATGAGCTTCTGGTGCTTCTCAGTGTCATTCTCTTCGAGCGCCATTGCATGAACAAAAGCATTTACGTGCTACCATAGATAAAATTCAGTATTGGAAGGACTTTGACATAGGACGGCAAACCTTCTTGTTGCTCTCGGCTTGATGGAGCATGAGAAATGTAGAAGACCAGCGTACTTTCATATCAACTAGTAGTTGTTTCGGAATGGTGACACCTGACTCGAGCTGGATGGTTTTGAACATCTGTTTGCGTTTTGAAGATGAACGTTGCTTCCGAAGCGATTTAGCTCACACATCAGATCAGATATTATTCAACTCACTTTCACAGCAATAGTCCTTATTAAGCCGACCTCATCACGCGTAGTGGGAATATGGGCTTCAGGATTCTTTGGATCAAAGTGCGGTGATTTGCTATAAGTACTGATCAGGGCTTGAGTTGCGAGATTTATGACATGCGCCAGGCAACTATTGGCTTTGATTAGATATAACAAGACTCTGAAACGTTAACTATACTTTATCCGGCGCTTCCGCCATGGGAACTTCTTCTTCGTCGATCGCTCGATATGGACCGAAAATTCTTCTAATATTGTCCCATTATTGTTTGCGTTGTCGCAAGTGATGTGACCAATCTGAAACGGAAAATCGGATTCGGCTGAGCGTCAGGTGAAAAAAGAACAACACGCTTACCTTGTGCTCGATTCCAATGCGACATACAATTTTATATAGTCCTTGACCCAGCCGTTTCCCATTGTGAGCGTTGTTGAGTTGTGTAAACCCCAGCAAAGCGCTCTTGAGCTCCCATTTTGAAGGGGCCAATTCCTCAACCCAGTGGCCTGTAACTGCGAAATAGCCTTCGGTATTGCTGGCTTGCCATATGTCACAGGTAAGATTGACAGCACCGCTCACAGCGGGACTCTATAGACATTTAGCATATCATCAGTCTTGCAAATCGTATGACAACAAATTAAACTTACGTTCAGTCTTGACTTGAGGCTGGTGAGGTGTTTTTTAAACATGCCTTTAATTTCAGCATGCGTGGCTTCGCGACCCGGAATTTTGACCCCATTAGTAGCACGGGAGGCGATGTCAATCATCTCCTTGAACTTCGGGTGTTCGAATGCTTGAATCGGCTAAATGGACTCGCGTCATTAGTACAGAAATTCCAATAATCTCCCAATTGAAAGTCGAATCATACCTGGTCTGTTGCAACTAGCCATTCAATTACCGCCTGCCGAAACAACTCATCTGAATATGGTACAGTTCTGTCGGCAAGTTTCTTTTCTACTAGGAGACCGTCAAGGGTACGCTGGGTCTCCGTCGCCTTCAGCTTGCGCGCTGCTATATCTCCAGGGAGTTTGGACTTGAACCCGACCTTATTGCACCAGTTTCGGTATTTTCCCTGTGAAAAGCATCAACATAACTTCGTAAGCATGAATTTATGGATTTACAGGGTGCTTTGATTCGCAGTGGCGTCGGCAGGTGGTAGCATCCGCAACGATACCTGCATGGCTCCTGCCAGTTTGGAGAATATAGATTTGAGATTAAAGACGCCACAGTTGGATTCTTACTCACGGGCATAATTTACACTTGCGATAAGGCTTCGTCTTCTTCCCATCTTTATTTGAGATCTCCTTTTCAAAGACTGGGTGAAAAAATTCTTTCAAATCCTGAGTCTTATCTACATCGCGAGGGCCATCATCTTCATCAATCGATTGAACATTGATGTCCAGCAAGCTCCCATTTTCATCCACAGCACCTGGATTACTGAGGGACGCGTTGTTTCTGGCTACTCCATTGTGAGAACGTAAAGTTTAATTCAAATAAGAAGTATTACAAACCTTTTTTCTTACGTGGGGGCTGAGTTGATTTTACACTGGAACGGGACTCCGAGGCGGTATCACTAGAAGCTTCACTTTGTGAGTTTTTCCTCTTTTCTGGCACATGTCTAGATGCCTCAGGGGGCGGGGTTACATCTGGGACATGACTTATTGAAGTAGCGCGAGATAATGTGGGAGTTTCAGGGTTATCCAAAGAAGCAGGCGCGTCTTGAACTACTTGAGCCACAAGGTAATCATCGATAGCCTTTTGTTGAAAGGTTAGACCTGGTCGAGCAGTATTGTTTGTGTCGAGAAGTTTTGTTGTGGGCACTATAATTCGATATGGGCGCTCGTCGATGTGAGCATTGCTGCCGTTACCCTCAGGCTGGACGCGTCCCGCCATGTTAGTAGGATACTGTAAACACGGTTGTCACATTAAACGTAACTCTTTTGTTTAAGTCACGCCAGACTTTCAAGCTGTACAAATAGAGAATAACATGGGTACTCCCACAGGTGAATTGGGTGAATCGCTTACCGCCTTGGATAACCTGCAGGTGAATTCAGTGTTGTCATGACCGACACTGTCAGTCACCTGACACAAGTCAAGTCAAAGAACGTTTGGGACAAAAAAGGAAATTGTTTCGCGTCCAGACAACGTGGTCTGGTCTAGCCACGTGAGACAGACACATTCTCATTGGTCGACAAGTCAACCGCTCACGTGCAACAAACTTTGCAGTATAACAACCACTGACATGCCTGACAATGTCAAGACCCGGTGTCAGTTTTGGTTGACACCGAGAGTTCATGACACTCATGACAGTGTCAGGCTGACATGTACAACGCTGGGTGAATTAGGTGAATTGCTTACTGCACCTTTACTTGGATTACCCGCACCCGCGGGTGCAGGTTTTCACCGCGGTGGGTCAAACACCATAGTGCATGTACACCGCCGCATACTGCATCCCCATGGCCGGCGAATGCCCGTGGTTCGCCCGCACCTGGTCACTACTCCCTGGTCTCCACTGCTTCCCCTGGCCTATTGGAAGCCCCTGCTGCACAGCAGCAAGCAATTGCTTGCGGTCTTGCCCACAGGGGCTGCCTAGGGGGGGGGGGGTTGAGGCAGGAGGCAGGGTAGGTGTGTCCCTACGATGCGCTCGCACTCACTATCCACCCTGTGAGCAGTGGCTCACAGGCATGGGCGTGAGTGCCGTTGTTCGCTGTTCCGTGTTGGTGCTCCCCATCCGGTCGTAGCGGTCCCTGTCACATCGGGGCTGCGTCGGGACTGTTTGTGTCCGGTGTCGCGCAAGGGGCGTGGCCCGAATCTGGATGCACGTGGGTGCGGGTTCGTGGGCACCGCGGTGTGCGTCGAGTTGCTTGATGCGGACGAGCTCGATGGTGTTGGTAAGGATGGCCGTGAAGGTGTTGGGGTGAGGGCCGAAGAGGACTCTGAGCGCGTACCGGTGGCGGCGACGGCTGAGTGCGCAGAGGCGGATGGCGCAGATGGTGCAGGGTTAGGTGTAGGTGGGTGCTGACGCATGGATAAGCGATGTGAAATGTTGCTCGTGCAAAGACGCGAGTGACGAGGCGAGGCACTACGAACACAGATTAGCACCAAGTTTTACAGCACCGGTGACGCGCGCGCACACGTACTTCGCTTCTCTGCGCAGGCAGCTCGGTCGTGGCGGATTTACGGTGTGAGGTGCTTACCTCGCGGGTACCCTGTGGGCCTTCCGGCGTCTCCTTGGGGCCTTCCCAGCCACAAAAGAACCACTCACATACCTCACATACCATTTGGATGGGGAGGAGGTCTGGCGGGCCCAACGGGTTGTGTTGTAGATAGAAACAGAAACCGAGGATAAAATAACTTGTTAGTGACCTGAAAAAAGGCATCAGAATAATAATGATAAAACTTACAGTCTCCGTGCGTAGTAAAGTAGATCGAAACTTTGAATAAGGTAGTAGAAACGTGAAACTGGGTACGAGAGGGATCGTTAGGGGAGAACGTCCGATGTCGGCTGTGCAGGAGTGAGTCCGGATGTGGCTTCATGAGGGAGGAGACTGGCGTGTTAACAAGCAGATTAGATTGGCTCACTACTAGTAGTAAAGACAAGTGCGACACTCAAAGCGAAGCTATGATAATTCTTATTACCTCGATCGATCTCTGGCTTGTGACCGTGAAGGTGCCAAACTGCTGCAGAGTTGGACAAGCCAGCGCATCCGGGTTCAAGTTTCCGGTCACGGATTTGATTGGGACCGCAGTATCACGCTGAGTCACCTGAGTGCCTTCAAGGCTTCAACAAATCAGCTGCTATCACCGATCGGACTCGAATATCCTTACGGTTACAGGGTCATGTTATGACTGATAACATGCCTCGGAGATGGGAGTTCCGCGAAAACTAACGTCACAGGCAGAGTTGTGGCTACTCAGAATTCACGCTTTTAGGCGCCGGCAAAGCGTGAAGTGAAGTGAGTACTGTAATCATACGCAAGGGGGGTATATCATATCATGATCATGATAACGAGCACATGACAAGTGCCACTGGCAGTGCAGTGATCTTAAGATGATACAGCACTACCTTCGGCTATGATTCCTTTCCAACCCCCACATCAACAAGATAGCACGTATGTCCTCTCCAATAGACCTGTACCTTGCTATCGATTGCGGTGGTACTAAGACCTCCGCTATCTTGTGCTCACCAAGCGGAAAGACGCTGGCTCGCGCACTGACCGGAGGTTCAAATTTCGCGAACCTTGGTCTTGACGCCTTTCTCAAAAGCATCGGCGCGGTGTCATCCCTCGCTTTGACGACGGCTCTTCGGTCACCCGAGGCTATCGTACTCCCGGTCGACCCTACCGAGCACGTTGATGCTACCAGGGCCAACACGCCACCGTACAATCTTCGAGCAGCATGGTTGGGCGTCGCCGGCGTGGACTCCCCCTCCGTAGTTTCTCTCCTTCTCCCCCATGTTTCTGCCCTACTCTCCGTCCCTGTCGAACGTCTCACCATTTCCAACGACACCCACCTCCTTGCCGCACCGCTACGCATCTTGCCAGATGTGCAGACTGCCGTCGCGGTGGTCGCAGGTACCGGAAGTATCGTCGCCAGCTTCCGTGAGGGTCCGGTCAATGCTCCGCTAGAGCCGCTCGCGCGCGTGGGCGGTTGGGGCTGGATCCTCGGAGACGAGGGCGGTGGATTTGACGTCGGGCGCACAGCAGTGCGCGCCTTGCTTGCACAGCAAGACATGGTAACTACAGGAGTTGCGGCTGCGCGTGGCGCACTGGGAGAGAAGCTCCTCAAAAAATTCGGTGTGACGGACGTGATGGACTTGTTGGCGGCTGTGCATGCACCGGACTCAACTAATCCGCTCCCGCGCGAGGGACGGCTTTCTTCGCTCTGCCCACTTGTATTCGAAGCAGCGTTCGAGGATGGCGATCCCCTTGCCGTCCAAGTGCTGAGGGACTGTGCACACAAACTCGCCATGCAGATATCGGCGGTTCTCCTCTCCCCTTCTGCTCAAGAGGTATGTAACCTTCTATTCTTCCGATGACCATGACCAACTGTACCAATAGGATCACCCTCGTAGGGTCCGTGCGGATTCAAGTGTTTTGTGCCTTGGTGGTTCCCTGGGGGGTATCGAGCGCTACCGCGAACTTGTCCTCTCTGTCTTGAGGGAAAATGGGCATGCTTTCAAGCATGTAGAGGTGGTTTCCGACGCAGCGGAGGTAGGTGCGCAAGCATTAGCCGCAGCATGGAAAGGGAAGTAGCGAGTGAAAGCTGGTGTGGAAACTTTTACTCAGTAATGCTTTGGTTATCTCCCGCAGGCTATATTGCTTGTCGAATTTTCGTGAATGAACGACAACGGATGTCATTCCCCGGTTGAAAGGCCCATTCTCAGGATAATAGTCGACTTGGATGGATGTCAATCTCCAGGTCTCTCTCATGCGCATGGTGACCCCACTACGTGAGGGGGGAATGCCGAGTCACTAGTTCCTTGCATATTCGCTACAAGCTTCAAGGGGTGTGGGGTGTGCCTATCTTGATCATCCACACCTTCATGCCCGTGGTCTCCTCTTGATTATCATTCAATAGACGCAGGGGCATCGCATTTCGGGACCACGATCCAGTCCAGTCCTTCGTTTACACTCGGCAAAATTCTGGTGACCTTTTCAGCTCGTTACTTGCCATGTCCCTCGGCCTCAATTGTTCTGCCATTTGGTTCGATGATGGTACTCGTGGCTACCCAGGTCTCACCTACTACATATGTCCCGTCCCATTTGATCAAGTTGCAAATCTACATTACGGACTCAGCTTCTTCAGCATGCCCAACATGTCCATCATGAAAGCAATAAAGCGAATATGTCGTCTTTGGTCATTTACTCCCATACCCCGCCCCACGTTTCAAGGCACTGTCAACTGAGACACAGCCAAAAAGGGAACGGGATACCATTCTTTCTCAAAACAGCAGATCGAAACAAACAGGAACGCCTGCGTGTGCCCGTCCCCTCGCCTGTTGATGGAAATGGTAGCTGCCACATCTCTCGATCCAATTACACCGGCGCCGCTAGTCCACAAGGGTTCCACCCGTTTGCGTTCTGCGGGCTGCGCAGGTGGAAATTTCCCCTTTGAGCGCACAAGGAGCCAGTACTGTCGCCCCTTGTGACACTTGCATGATGGTTGAAATGTTTTTGTTACGCAGGCGCTGGTCTGATGACGGTATCACCCTTGCCGAGGCGTCGATGTGTAATATGTGCTCAAAACGAAAGGCTAGAGAATACCGGTGGCGCTGTATACAGTGACATTAGCCTCCATAACTCCTGCTACAGTATGGTTTCCCTAACCGTGACTAGGCACAAGTAGGTATTGGAAAGTGAGTGCCTGACGATTTTTATAATAACGCCCTCTTATTGTTTTATTCAGATCTCGCCTAGATCATAGCACGGCGCTCTAAAAAGATCAAATTTTATATGCAACTATGAGCTGTTGTATCATAGTATCGGAAGAGTTCCTGGGAGGAGCGCCTGATATTGCTGATCTTTCCTAGAGTTGCCTACGTGATAGCATCAGAACTATTGGCTAATGCTACGTATTACCAACAGATTGTATGAGCCGACCGCCTCTACCTGATCATGGTGTTTCCGGAGGAACGAGACGGCTAGTGGACCCTTTTGTGGAGACCGCAAAGGTCATGAAATCGAAACACACATTGACTGCAGTGTGCCAGTGAATTGCTCAGTAAGAGGGAGACAACTCGGTGCGAGACGGTGCTTGTTGTGTCTCGCCCTGAAAGATCGTAACTATGCATATGAGTCCGGGAGAGCTTTCTTCCTTTCCCCGATGTCACGGTGTGCAAGCGTTCACTTGTCCCGGTCGACACCCCGATCGATACATGCCGACCGCCGGAAAAACTATATAAGTCTATTACGTGAGTTCATTGCAACAAGCCGATGGAAAGTTGGTCAAACTAACACCGATGGATTTCCCCTAATCGTCTCGCCAAAGGGTGCGGGTCTGAAGTTTGGAGGATATCATACAAGTCACACACCCACATCCGGGAATGTACTGCGTGCAAAGGGCAGTATCGCCCGGGCATCATGGACTCATCCCGTGGAGTTCGCGAAACGTAAGTGATCCTCGGCAATCTTGGCTTGTATGGTGTGTTGAATGACAGTACTGTATCATAAAAAGACGGTCTTCCGAGTCCGTGTTTGTCGTAAAACATGGTCGCAGCTGTCAACTGAATTGTTTCGACAGTACTGTAACATGTCTTCATAACGCCCAGCGATATTACGCCATGAGATCCATTCTGTGGACGGATCTCAGCGCACTGCCTTGTGATCCAGCTCCGAGGCACCCAGACTATATTATCATTCTTTTTGTCATAGGTGCTGGTAGGGAGCTCTACCTGGAGGACTTGCCCTCATTGGCGGAGATGACTCGATTGGTCGGACCGTCTGGTCAGACACCGGTACTAGTACTAGTAGCCCACCTCGAAATCTCAAACCTTCATCTGTGCGTTCACCGAGGATCTGTTGAGGGCACATCCCTAAGTCTCTGTATGCTGGTCTGCACTTCTTGGAAAGTATAGTCGAACACTTCCAGTCGGGTGGAATCGGACGCGACTTGCTTGATATGATTTTCCCAGACCTGACCCTCGATTCATTATGAATGGCACACCTCACTGGCGTATCGATAAAGACACACCTGTCATTCCGGTGGTTACTTGGCCCGCTGAGCCGCCTTGTTTCTATCCTACGTATCTGATCATATGCTACAGCCAGCGTGCGATCAGCCCCCTCTGTGGAACATAATCGAGTTAGAAGGTCCGAGGCCCGTATGTATCAAGGGCCACCACGTCACCCCCCAGCTTAAAAACTTTTTGAGTCAGAAATCTATTTATTGGAGAAATTCCATCTCGACTCTTGAACGTGCTCTGTCACGCCTCTGCCGTTGATATCCAAGCAGAGATGGAAATTTGATCCAATCATATCTATCCTGAGCTCCAGAAAAATTATCGCTTCGTTGGGCTGCTTCAGCGAAATCGTCGGAATAACGTTAGGGAGAACAATCTGGTATATGAGGCCCTGTTCGGTTGAAATAATCCAGGATTATTTAACCAGGGTGACTATGATTGAGTGGCTGAGCTCGTTTCACCAAGAATCGATTTTTTTTGGGCGGTACAATGCGGTTGAGTGGTAAGTCTGAGTGCGTCCGGCACCAATTTCGCGCGCGAAAACTTCCGCACGAGATCACTGTTTCGCAGTTGCGAAATAGAGATTTTGCTGTATCCTCCGTACACCCCCTGTATCGCATTTTTGTATATATCCAACTTTTCTGACTTGGAGTTGTCACGCCTGAGTCACTCATGACACCCAAGGCCCTCCATCCATCCAATTGAAGTTGCAGCAGTTGCTGGGCTACTGCTTGTCACTACAGCGGGTGGATCTGCACTCGCCTATGCCTCTCACTTTGACAAAGAGCCCCAGCACACATGTGTGAGTCAGAGATGGGTCAATGAACTCCTCAATACCAGTGGCCTCATCATTGCGGGACAACGTTGTTGATGTCTTGACCTTATCGCTTTTTCATTGCCAAAACATGCCAACGGACTAGAGTGAATCTGGTTCTGGCAGCAGTACACAGTAGGGAGTGGCAGGTGTACGGACTCGGACAGGCAGTGCGGAGGGCAGAGTTGGATGGGCGGCCCGCCCTCCCGAGGTAACGTGTGCGTACGGTTGCGATTTCAAAAATAAAACAGGTCCAGACCTGTTTTTTTTTTGGCAGGGCAATCTCAATCTCAAATCACAATCGCAACCGAGAAAGGGTGTTCTCGAACGGTCACTTTTCTGTGCGCGGAATTTTGCGGTTGTGATTTTTTTTTGGCTGATGCCGCGTGCACCAAACTTGTTCCCGGACGCACTCTTATAATCTCGTTTCACAACGCCCTGGGGTCCCGGATTACGACCTACTTGCACGTGACGAATGCTAAAATTTAAATTATCCACCCCCCAAGGGCCCCAACCGCCAAATGCGCTTCAATCTACGAGTGCTATGTGCCATGTGAGCCGACCGTGGTTGTTGATGTACAGTGCGAAGATACAGTAAAGATAAAAAAATGCGCCATCATCAGTTTTTTTTTGTGGCTGGACTTTCTGGCAATGAGATTACGCCTTTTGGAGCCATCTATTTCAACTGTATCCGTCCACCTGGAAAGATTCATTAAAGATTCATTTTCTGATGGTTGATACAAATTAACCCGTCGCATTTGCGGGGGGGGGAGGGAAGATCTCCTCATGTATCGGGGGCTTTCATCCTTCCTTCTAGAACAGTCATACTTCTCGTCTTCCCCCACCCACTGCCACCATTCCCGTATCTGGGAGTAGTACTTTGTTCCGAGGGATATGCCATGACCAAATTCCGATACTGTACGACTAAGACAAGTTCAACGGCGGGTTGTTTACGTGAAATTGTGACATGCCAACTCGTGGATTGCACGTGATTCCATGTGACATGGCAGCTCTGCCAACGTCAGCGTCGGCCTCAGCCTGAGAGCCTGTTCTTAGCCTCAGCCCCATCTAGTTTACTACCTCTAACGCAGGTCACTCTCCCACATTATCTCCTCTAGTTACCTTCGACGTACCTGTTTTTGTGCACCCTGTACATTTAAATATACAACATGGGCGGCGCAGGTGCGTGTCTTCGTCTGTTCGCACGGACGGCCTTTTCATGTTGCTGTACAGGCTGGCTTTTCCTTTTTGCGGTGCTCATGGCCGCAGGGTTACTGTTTACCATGGTTTTCTTCGTGCGTCCCATCGGGACAAGTCAACCCGACCAGTTCAACTGAGCCCCGAGGTCCCTATGTACAGATTATCATGTTCTCCGACCTGGAGTGCGACTATATCAACCCGATAGACCTGTGCAATAAGCTTAATCAGGTTCATATATTTTTTTTTCTGCCACTGATATGGATAGCAACCGCTCATGCATCCTGTCTCCAGTTTGTCCTCCCCGAAAATATTGCCCACGCCTTCTTGACAATACTTTTCCTGGTCTCTGGGCAATGGACTGCATTCCTTCTCAACGCCCCACTACTAGCGTTTAACGTCAACAAGTACGACATACCGTTGTTACGCCTTGTACCTCGATCTGACATTTTTCGTGCGCTGTCAAGGATACGAAACAAAAACCACATGTACGATGCAACAGAGATCTTCCGTACCCTATCCGGACATAAGAAAGAGAGCTTCATCAAGCTCGGCTTCTACCTGCTCTCTTTCTTTTATTATCTCTATCGGTATGCGACCACTTCGGTGTTGCGGACGGCGGCCTTAACTCGTTTCCTTCAGGATGATTGTCGCGCTTATTTCGGAGAGTGAATGAGCGTGTTTTCATTTTCATATCTCTGGCGCTCGGCTGCGGGGACCAGAGTGATGGCAACCCTCATAGCAGAGGCAAACGAATTGGAGTGTGACGTGTTCCCCTTCCAAGCGGGAGAGGGTTGATAAATATGGCTTGAAGCGAGTTCGAACCTGCTATATCTACTTTTGCTTACTTGTTTTACCTCACATTCGGAGACGACCCCGCATGAAGCAAAACCGCTTTCAATCTCAAAAGCATAGGGGATCAGTGGTACAGGGCAGTGTTGAAAGCAAGGATATAAGCAGAGTGAGACACCCGAAGAATGCACAACTAGTACACTAGTCAGTAAAAAAATCGTTAGTTAACCGAGCCCGAATAACGGAGGGAGTCTTTGCCAAAGATCAAGTGAAGGAAAGTGGACGGTGGAACTAAAAACTTTTCACACCCTAGTCCACATCCATCCCCCCATCTCCTCGCTCTCGCTGTCCTCCACCGACCGCACCACGACGCCCACGCCCACGACCGCGACCGCGACCTCGACTCGATGGCGACGGGAGATAGTCCTTCGGGTCGGTACCGGGCGGCGCGACTAGGATATGGGCACGGGCTGCGGCTTCTGGGTCCCGAGAGATGATATCATCCGAACGCATTTTGCTGCTGGTTAGAGTTGCCCATCGTGATTAATTACTCGCGAGCCAGCGTTGGTGGATACTCACGAGCCGTTATCCGCCTCCATGAGCGCGTCAACACTGCCATCTACTACACCTAAGCTCAAACGCCCGCTTAAGCTGGCGTTGACACCACCCACAATCCGCACCCCGAGGGTTCGCCCATCCGCAACTTGTTTGTCAAAGACGCGCACAGCCTCCCGCGCATCCTTTTCTTGTTTGAACGTCAAGCGAACTGTAACATCCCCACTCCCATTTGTCTGCTTCACAGATGACTGTGTGATGGGACCACAGCGCTTGAAGATGGCCTGAGCAATTAGAGTCAGTACCGAAGAATTAATGTCCAGAAAGTGAAGCGCTAGATCAGGCTAGCAAGGACCACCTAAATCAACTGCTCGAAGGACGGTCGGTCTGGATAAACGAGGCATCCAGAACAGCGAACTCGCCGCGGGAGGGAGGGGAGGGGGAAGGAAATGGTCCAGGTACCCCGTTCTTTGATAGACGGCTAACTTAACAATGACCCACCTCTACATCCTCTGCGGTCGTCCCCTTTACGAGTCCGGTGACTTCCACGACGTTTCCTCGTGTGCTTGCTCCACGAATCGATAGCTCTTTGTCCGCAGCAAGCCCTGTCGCCTCCTTCAGGGCCTTCACTGCGCTCCCAAAATTCATCTTGGGGGGCGTGTCCCTTGATGGTGTACCCAAACGATCGGATAGAGACTTCCCTGATTCAACACCTTGTTGATACATATCGTGCTTCCATGGCGAGTTGATGTCGCCTTTTGGTGGGCGTGTATAAGGAGCTGAACCAGCGCGTCGAGTTTTTGACCGTACAGGCCCAATACCTGGGGCTGGGTCTACGTTCATGCGTTCCAGAAGAGAGGCCATGCTGAAACACCACCTGGAAGTCGAGTCCTGAGTGTTGTAAGGCGGAAACCGAGCGGTGACTGGACAGCCAGAGTATGAGAGGCCGTGCGGCAGCAAAAAGGAGAGACAGATATCGCCGTGACTTTCATGTGACACAGTCACATCTTATTCAAGCGGAGCATGAATGACTCATCATCCTTGTCGCTACCCTCGCCCACGTTCTTGAACACGAACCACCATCACCCACAACGCAACACATCCGCTCTCACCACTATGACTAAGACCACTTCTATCTCTGCAAGTCGCAACCGAGTACGATCTCGCAATCGTCGCTCAGCTCGTAAATTGTCAAGGCACACTTCCACTAGCCTCCAGTTGAAGCCCAAGCCCCAGGAAGACCTGGGAAAAGCTCAAGCACGCCAGCGGACCCGAAGGTCCGCCTCGTACGCCCACGCCGCACATCGTTACAAGTGCACTCAATGGGCTGTAATTGCTCAGCAGACTGCACGTGTTGTCTTAGGCGACGGCAAGTATGTAGAGACACGGCGTGTTCCCGTGGTTTCTACCCTTGCTGATATGTCTGAGACCCCACAGCCCTCACCCATGACCACCATGAGGATATGGCATATTGTCCATGATATCGCCGCGCAAATTCATCATTCCGTTCTTTCGACAACATTTTATCCCCCAACCCAAGATCTCCCGAAGCCTACGGCTTCCAACCATTCCTCCACTTCCTTCGAGTTCTCTAGAAACTCAGTTCTTTCTATCGTTCGCCGGTTGTATCTCACAAGTCAACCTACCAACACGGTCCCTTATCGCGTTCATGATTCGAATATCGGTGTCCTCTCTCCCCTTTCCTCCCGGCATCCGGGGGCTGGTTTCTTGCGGGGAAGCTCGACATTCAACGCAGTTCTGGCGCGCTCAACATCCCTTATATCGTCTCTCACGTCTACTTCTGCGCAACCTTTTTTTACCTTACTGAGAGAACAAGCCAGGTTCAGCAATCCTGCAGTCGTAGCACTGTCTACGGATGCTATGCTCTATTCTCCCTCTATTGTAGGTCTGCGTCGCGATGACTCGGACCGCTTTGAGGTGTCAAACGACGATTTCTATGGTGAACTTGACGCCATACCAGCGGATCCAACAACGAAGGACCTGGAAACTCCTCCAGCCATAAATGGCCAAAACCAACGGGCTATGGGCGAGTATGTCGCCCCTTATTTTATGAACGTGTTGTCCGCCGCCCCTGCACATGCTGGATCCTTTCGTTCCGCGTCATATTCGTCTTCGGAGTCCGAGACGCATCGCGTTGTGCGACAGACTATAAAGTCCCGTATTGCCAGGGCTTTACGTCTTTTTGCTGCACGTGGGGACTCCACTCTGGTTCTATGTGCCTTTGGATGCGAAGAGGGTACATCGATCGACACCATCGCACAGATCTACGCCGAGCTTCTTGCATGTTCCTCCGGCACTGGAGACGTGGACGATGGAGAGTTTACAGATGTCTTCGAGAAAGTCATCTTCGCGATACCGGGAAGGTTGCACTCGACGTTCCGGAAGACCTTTGAAATGCGAGTCTATGAGGACGAGCTCATTCGTTCACTGGAGAGCAACTGAGTGCCTTTTATCATCGTTATCATCGTTCTATTGTATCGACTTTCCTTCATACTACACGATTCTGTTGATATTGCTTGCTAGATGTAATTTATCCTTTTACCGCCAGCTCTTCGAATCACAATGACGAGATTACACAAATCCCTCGGGGGCTGTTTGACCTCTAACTTCTTTCATGGATGAGTCAACGATTACCAATCCTTGATGGAGCTCGTGTTCTATTTTTCTATCAACGCTCGGTGGTTATGGAAGCAGGTGGAAATTTTACGTGTGCGCACGACAAACGTTGGCCAAATGTTCCTGGCATTCGAAGTTTGAAGCTTGCTTGACAGCTAGACAGCTTGGCCCCCTATGAATCACTTACGATCCGAGTCGTGTGACGCCCTCGCATACCTCAGACTTAGTCTCGATACCAGCCGCCCACAGAGAGCGAACACTTGCAATTCCCTGTAGACTCCTTGCAAAGCGATCTAACGGCTCTTGCAACGGTTTACAGCGCTCTAGAGCCGCGGATCTGCAACTCCGCGATGCCGTCCCACACCACTTTCAACCAGAACGCCACCCGGCTTTGGGATGATAATGAGACTTGCAAAGTGGCGCGGGTTGGGCCCACCGGCCCAACGCATGGTCGTGATGAAGCACGTCAACAAATTTTACCATTTAAGCTGCGGCTGCACCGACTTTGGCAACCGACGAGCACTTGCGTGTTTGAGGCTGGGGGCCGTGATCGGGAAATTCAAGTCAATGGCGCTCGGGTTTCGTACATGCCGCATGCCCAGCGGCAAGTGGGTAACCTACTTGCTTTGGCAGACGCTCGGGGATCCGCGGAGTGCCTTGAAACACGGCCCGCCGCTGCTTGGCCCCGGGGGCCAAAAGACTCTCAACCTGCGAAGTAAGCCGTGAGAAGTGGAAAAAGGCGAGAAGAAACTCTCGGTCGATGCCGCTGCCGGTAAGCTGTGTGCAGTGTGCACTGATGGACTATCGCAAATGGGCTTTCTGACCCTGATCTCACGTTCCAGTCTGATGACTGGAGCGGTCAGCTGTTGCTTTCGATGGGAGAGGCCGGATTTCGTGATCCTGTCATCATGATATAAACAAACTTGGAGAGTGAGGCAGGGAGGGCCCTCGCGATTCGGCAGATATCTACGCTCTGTCACTGTAGGGCTCCAAGGGGATTGTCCCTTATTACCGTAGGTGTTCGGCCCAGTTTTGGTTTCCAATCTTGTCTTCACCTGGAAAGTCCAAAGAAGGTTATTCTCGGAGTCCTAGTTTGGCCTGCACCTTCATGTCTAACAATAGGGAATGGCATCGGTGCGAAATATGGGTGAGCCAGCGCGCCGATAGATCAGCTGAAGATCGGAACAAATCATGGACAATACGTGCGCGCTGTAGCTCACCCCTAGCCTTAGACCTCCGGCGCGGAACTCACAATTGGGTACTCATCCTCCCAAGTTGTAGTGCGTGTGAACATGATTCCTGGGCGACTGTCACTATCACTCATCGTAGGGAGGTGAGGTCGGTGCCAGATCTGGAGCTACGTAGCTCCGTTTAGAGGTGCCTGAAGTCCATGATCCACGGAATACGCCAACGAATCAGCGGAGTGACGGCGGATGTAGCCGCAATCAATATTGGTGAGGCGTGGCCCCGAGCACTGGCAGGAGATCAAATAGGAATCGAGACCGCTTGTAGCTCAAGACAGACAACCGCGATGAATGACCCGGAATAACAATGGCCACACCAAGTAGACGTGGGGGACCAAGCATAAAGTGGATCACACCGAACCATAATAGCCCAAAACATATCAGCGTATCATTCCCATCAGGGTACCAGTCATACGGCTACGGAGGTGTTTGAAATTTTGAACTGCAATTGTGCCCGTGGTACAATCCACGCCGCTGCCTGAGAAATAGCATGTGATGGGGTGTGGTCATCTACTCTCCACGAGTATGAATGGGACACCAGTATATTATCCTGGTATACAGACCTGAGCAGCGAGAAACACACCTGATGCCAAATCGTGGGCATCATGATGGGTGTGGAGGAGAAGCGATTGCCTTCTTGATTCGTGTGGGAAAGTGACCGACCCATGGAAATCAGGGTGACCGGGGTCCGGGGCGGAGACTTCTTACTTGTATATGTCTCTGGTTACCGATACCGACAATTCGGTCTCTTTCTGTTCATCGCCACGCCACTTCTCGCCGCGCCTGGTTTTCCTTCCATCCCACCCAATTTTAATCAAATGGGGCACGACTCGTTATTGTCTCGACTGTTTGAATTTCCGTGTCCCTTACTCGCCGCGGACCGAACTCAAATTTGGGACTTGAGATGGATTTCTATTGCTCACTCAGGGCAACGCCGAAAACAGGTGTGATCTACCTGCAAGGTCTTCCACCCCAAATGGGCGGCTGGGTCCACTCACAAGTACTTATGGTCAGCTACACCTCTCCGACATTCATCCGTGCCGGCCCCCACGTCCACTTTGTTTTCACGCAAAACTGTTTCTTTCTGACTTTCTCGTGACTACCTCGTCCAGTACGTTCCTCTCCTCTATACGCATTCTCCTTCGTGTTTCTCATTCGCTGTTCCCGCTCACAGCACCATGGCGAGAATCGTCATGCCGGCTCTCACCCCTTACTACATCAACAATTCGCCTTGGTCAGTGTCGGTCCACTTGACCTTCAGCAAGGTCGAAGCCTTTCTCTTGACGTTTTTCTCTGCGGTGAAGTATCATCTACACACCGCCATTCTGTTTACGTGGACAGATTATAAGACCATTTTCCTCCCCATTGTAAGTTTCATAGTCCCGTCACTTCTCCTGCAACCCCGTGATACCTTGCTTCGTAGACGGCCTTCGCCTGTGCGACTGCGCCTGTACAGTCATTATCCGACCTACTGCAATGCTGGATATGGATCTGGTTCCACTTGTTATTGTGCAACGTATCCAACCAAGCGCGCAGCTGCGAGGAAGACAAAGTCAATCGTCCCTGGCGTCCTCTCCCAGCAGGGCGAATTACCGAGTCTCAGGCTGTTGCCCTACGCTGGGCTGTTGTCGTGTTATGTGTATTTTGGTCGTCAATTTACGATCAAGATCTTATTTTGACGACCTTGGGCCTCGTGGCCACCACGTTCATGTATGACGAACTCGGCGCAGCTAGTCATATCATTGGCAAAAACTTCTGTAATATTGGAGGCTACGCTTCTTTCGAAGTCGGTGCTACAACCATTATCGGTATGTAGTTGTGCAAACTTCTTCGATTCGCGGATGCTGACGGGGATTAGGCGCTAACCATGCCATGGACTTCGTATCCGTCACTGCCGTCATAATTAGCGGCATCCTGATTTTTACGACAATCCAAGCACAGGACTTTCCCGATGTCGAAGGAGACAAAGCCCTTGGACGTATGACTTTCCCCATCTATGCCCCTGAGTTCTCTCGGGCCTTCACCTTCTTTGCTACTGTTGCCTGGTCTATTTTCCTCTGTTGGTTTTGGGGAGTTGGTCCCATCAGCACCGTCTTCCTCGTCAGTTTCGGTATTTATGTTGGGATGCGCTACTACCTATGGCGGACTTTGGAAGCTGACAAGAAATCTTATCTAATGTTTAACGTGCGTCCGCGAATCTAGCATGGGGTCCGGTAACGTCGAAGCTGACAGATAGTTTGTTTTAGCTTTGGCTCATGGCCGCTCACGTCCTCCCCTTACATGCTAGGACGTCCGTTTTGGCCTTTTGACTGACCGATCGACAGCTCTCTTACGCCATACTATGTATCGACACATTTTCCAGCAGGCCCGGCGCATGACTGTATTTTTATTGGGGACTAACGCTCATAGTTACGTCTTAACCGTTCGTATAATGCATAGTCAACCCACTTCGAATTTCTCTACTACGCTATTTGATTATTTGATTAGTATTTGAATACGACATCTGTTGTGAAATACCCGCATGGCCTTGTGGGACATTACAAACTGATACGGATATACGTTTTCCCCTCCGGTAACCGGCACCGATCCCAGACAGCTAACGTAGACCGCAGCTGAGTTGCCTCTGCAAGGCCTTAATACTTTAACGGGGTGTTAGCCATCCCGCTTTCAACGTGTATTGCATGAGGCTGTCGACGATCCAGCGCAGCTGGCGACGAATCGCCGAGGCAAGACCAATGCAGTGAAGGTGTGGCACAGATTAGATAGTAGTGCTGCTTGTGTCCAAACAAGGCAGTTGTTTTAGCGCCCAAGATTGTCTCTATTCATGTGCGCTCAGCGTCCCGCGCTCATTATTGTCGTGGTTGTGTTCCTGACCAGGATGGATCATCAACCGAGAGGGATAGTACCACTTGCACAAGGTTATTGTTATCGACCCAGATGAGTCATTCACAACGAATCACTAATACCTTTCTCAGTTCGTCTCACCCGGGCCAGCAGACTAAAACCTAAAGCATCATAGGGGGACAATAGCCATGGTTTTTCTTATTTGAGAAACACAATTAACTTAACCGGGTATACGGTCACGTAGCCCAAGGTTTAGTTACTGTATACTGTACATGTACATGGGCTCGCCTGATCGCGCTTTCTGCTGGCGTGACTCGAAAGACGACAATATATGGTAAAACTCCTACATGCGTTGTAGGTTCCTGTTGAGAACTGCCCCGAGGATGATCTCCCTACTTCCGAGTCTGTCTCGTGAGGGCTCCAGACAATAAAACCGCAACAGAAATAGAAAGCCCTATAGCCCTGAGGTAGCCCCATGCGCACAATGGACCGTAGGAAATACCCCATCTTGGTTAGTGCCCCAAAACAAAAACATACCAGGTACATAATTTGAAGTCAGACCTAAACAATCACATCTTGGAAGACTCGATGGAACATGTTGCGTCATAAAGACCGCACCGGAGCACGGCTATTAGACAAAAAAACTAAGGCTAACTTGGCAAGCTGGTATTCTGTTTCAGGGGTAATTGGCGCTAGGATGCATCCACTATGTGGACCACCTCGCGGAGGTCACCTTAAGGGTCTTGATGAAGCACCATTTCAAGTGGTTTCGATCGGCCAAGCCGGTCACAGGACGGAGACCGTAGTTCCGAGATATTACTCCAAGGATGGACACGGCGTCAGACTCTCGGGGCGTGTCTTCGTTTCACGTCGAGGTCTGGGTCCGAACTGAAAGGTATAGCAACCACTCAATGCGGGTGCCAGTGTCCCTAGTAGGGTACTTGCGATGTTCGCTGCCAAGGCTGCTGCGGAAGTAACGGTAAACTCCAGGGAGACGCCACAATGCCGACTCGTATTTTCCCGAAAGGTGGACGCTGAACGACTCACCAGGAAGAGCCAACAATGCTGTGTGACGGGAACATGAGTGTGAACGGGATCACATACCAGTAAAGGATAAAGTCATTCCGGCGCCATGCGCAACGCAAGTTCAGCATCACTTGCTGGCACTGTAATGAAGGCCCGGGGGGAGTCCCAATGATGGCGTCAAGACGGAGACCGGTGACCGGCAACTACCAGGCGCTCATGTTCAAGAGTGTTGGGTCACAGCACCGCACGGGACTACCCATTTGCCTGGGAAGTCTATGTTTATAAAAATAGCGGCGATGCAGTCGAACCGCCCTGATGGTCTGCACGTACCAATCACCCTAGCTACGGTCAAGTACTATGATACGAGACTTTGCGAACATCGAGGATCCCCAAAACAAAGTAACGCCGAGTCCAAAATTCACGTGACAGCGTCATGCAAACAAGCAATGCCGGTTGACTGTTAGCGCGCGAACGGCACGGGACAGGCAGTGGTGGTGGGGGCGAGGCAGAACAGAGAGTAGGACTTGTTGTCTGCTGACGGTGCATCAAGCCTGCATGGGCTCCCAGCGCGGCTAAGCTTCATTCACTACTCAATACTATTGAAGTTCAACGTGGGAACTTGTACCCCAGACACTGCCTAATTCTACAATAATAAGACAATACTACCATTACTAGTACTGCCGAAAAATAACGAGACATGCGTTTATAGCCATAAGACGGAACGCGGACACAGGTGAGTCGACCCCAAGTTACATACCACCACAGCAATTGAGTCGGCACAGTCAACACGCGGTCGCAGCCTAGACCCTTCTGAGAGATCTCAGATGGTCCACAACAGTCCACCAGAGACGGAGAAAGCTCGAATTAACGAGTGAAAAGAAATGAACGCCAAGTTTGCCTTGTTAATGAGAGTGATTCAGGCCAATCTCTACTCCTATCCGTCACCGTCGCCGGAGAGCAAACCCCATATCTTCCTCCCCACATTCCGAGCGAGAGCCAACGGCGCGCCCTCTTGAAGGGATTCCCGCATACGGTAGGCGAATTTAGCTTGATCGCCGGACGTGAACGACTCGCGAAGTGTCGTGAGGACAACGTTTGTCGGGGCGAGATATTTGGATATGATACGCTCTAGTTCTGGAGCTGGTGTGGACAACGGGAACAGCATAGTACGATACGGCGGACAGCTGGAGGTCGCATGAACAATGCGCAGATCGAGCGAAAAGGCTGAAGAATCTACGCACAGAATATCCTCGTGCATGTTCGCAGTCCACTCAGATCCAAAAAATTGTGCCTCCGGGGTGCGGTAAAACTCATGTTGTCTACCCTCTCGAACGGCCTGGGCCCACATGGCCTTGCAACGTTCATACGCAGATTGCTGAAAGAGGTCACGCTTCATGTGGGACATGTGTTCTGAGGCTGCTTGCCTCGAGCGGGATAGCCAGACGTAATATCCTTCTTGCCAGTGCCGTCGCTCGTTCTCAGGTTGCGAAGGGGTTGGGGTATAAGGCGCGGAGACATCCGAAGCATCTACAAGCGTTGAATCGGAAATATATTGACCCAACGTCGTATTGGCCTCCTGAGGGAGCGGGATGTCCACCGGGATTGTAGGCGGCTCCATTATCGGGCCGTAATTAACAGTGGTGAGGATACGGTTGACTTCGTGACTAAATATACGTCGCAAACAGAAGGTGTAGCACTTCGGTTCATGTCCATGAGCACGGCCAACATGAGATTGGGAACAATAGGTGAAGCAACGCTCAGATGTCGACGGGGAAAAGCGGCCTATACTCTTTAGACGGGTGCATGGGAGCGGGTGAGATTGGAACGTACCTCTAGGGGGAACAGACAGTCTAATTGAAGGTATGCGATCTACAAACGATGGTTCGGGGGCTTGCCGGGGAGGTGGAGGGGGTTCCACCTCTCGAGGACTTGGAGATGTATCTGGACGGGTCAAAGGTCCAGGGGTAGAAGAAGGGTTGGTTGATTGATGTCTAGAGGGGTGATCGTTTTGCTCTGAGGATGAAGACATTATTTGCTGCTGGTTGTTCCACGATAGTTCAGGTTGGCGGTGCTTCCCGGCCGTCAAGGCAGTTCGAGAGGGCGAATCGAATCCAAGGAAAGGACACCAAGCCGGAGCGGCAGTATCCGAAACACGTGACCTACTGCGAAGTGGTACCCACTATTTTCGGTTGCTGTTGCTTTCTTCACCTCACCGCCGCGCAAAGAATCGCTATCGCAGCTTACGCACAGGGGGTCATCTGCACCCCTTTCCTTCTGCTGTGGGGAAAGTCCCCGGAGGTGCAGAGTATGTAACCCTATACGTGTACGCTATGGAGAGCATCCGCCCTTAAGAAGGCGGTTTGCGCTGCATGTACGGGGCCCACTCATCCCTTCTTCAGAAATGTAGAATGTGGCTTGGGTCGGGGCTCTGCAGCCCAAACGCTTAGTCATGTACGCGATGATATGAGCGGACCAAGCGGTTGGGCATATTGCTCTTAGGAATAGTCATGCGATTGCCGGGTCCTGTTGCAGGAAGTCTTGGTAACTGAATGGGGCTCACTCTTGTGCGGCGCCTTCAAGCTCGTATTTTTTCCATACCCAAGCAGTTCGCCTGCTTGCACCGCTTGGAATGCTGTCGATGTTGGTGGGTATGAGGTGAGTTGTATGTCTGGCTCAATATGCCATGTATCTGGCTTTTCCCCATGTGATGTTCCGCAACTCGATTGAATTTCTTCAGGGAGGATATCCTTTCTTGGAAGGGAGCGTGCTCCATATTTTGACACCACTGAGCTTTTGTTTTACCTGTTATCCCTTGTATGTCGCTTTACTCAATCCCATTGTTTAGGTCTCCATGACGTTCTGATGGCCTGTGCCTCGACCATTCTGTATGGAACAGCTCGCTAGGGATACTATAGTGCCTGCTTGTTGTACAGTACTGTACAACTGTAGATGCTCCTTATTAGAGTATGCTGACCTAATACTGTATCTTCATCGACTACCATGCACATGCATGACGGCTTTGATAGTCTTTTCAATATGACAACCTTGAATCGTGTCAGTAAACCATCCGGAAATTGGCTGTCTCTACAAAAGGTTGACTTTCACTAGTATGTCATTTCAAGGCCACTGTCGTTGATAGTTATCCTTGCATAGCGGCTACGTGCCACTAGCAATTCGCCAAATGAACCTCGGAACAAACGTCAAAGGAGACTAGATGATTCCCTTCGTGCGTCTACATCTTCAAATGTGCCATCGTCCGTTCCCCCTTCGCCCGCTGGCAACACTTCTCTTCACGGGAACACCGTAGAGGCCCTTCGCTCCCTGATTTTCTCCCCAACACCATTTTCTCCCGATCTCCTGCCGAAGGATCAGCAGCCAGGCTTATACATAGCTCTGGACTGCGAAATGGTTGGTGTGGGACCTGCGGGAACCGAGTCAACACTCGCGCGGGTCTCGGTGGTCAACTACTTCGGAGCAGTCTTACTAGATGGGTTTGTGCGACAAAAAGAACGGGTCACAGACTGGAGAACTCAGTGGAGCGGGGTTCGGGCAAAAGATATGATAAATGGTGAGTTCCGCTATTCTCGTTTGGCCTGGACTTACAGTGCCACTGTCGTACCCAGCGAAGACATTCGAAGAGGTGCAGGGTGCGGTGGCCGAGCTCGTCAAAGACCGCATTCTTATTGGACATGCTATTCAGAACGACCTCAAGGTGTGCACCCCTATCCAAGTCACTTGTCCATGGTGCATAAGTTGCATGACCCCACTCCCACCAGGCGCTCATGCTCTCACACCCCCGGGCGCAAATTCGGGACACGCAACATCTAGCGCATCGACATGGCCAAAGCCGCTCTGCTCGACCCGCTCTGAGGAACCTGGTACGTGATACGCTGGGCGCAAAGATCCAAGAAGGCGAGCACAATAGCGTACGCCCCGGTCTATGCTGTTTCACTGAGAGTATCAACTGAACCCCATTGCAGGTGACAGATGCCCGTGCTACCATGGCTATCTACAGACTCCATCGCAAGCAATGGGAGAAAGGCTACGCTGTCGTTCCCATCCGTGTCCCACAGAAAGAAAAAACAAAGGATATCGGCGACCAACTGGTATCAGAGTCAAAGTCTATCGCAGCTGGGGATGGCAGCGAGGATGGACCAAGACCAACGAGGGTATCTCCGTCGTCAAAGAGAATTACGATACGACGCAAAGGCGTCTCATCCGGCCTGTCAACTGTCGTACGCCATCGACCGAATGTTAAGGGCGGAGTCGGCGGTAGCAAGGTAAAATGGTGGTCAGAATTGGGAGGCGCTGGAGAGGGTTCCAAGGGCCGCATCAGAGTCATTACATAGCAATTTACCTTTATGTAACCTTTTGGCGTGGGATGCAGCATACTTCTTGCTTCTTCCTCTCTCTTAGGCCTACAGTATCAATTCAATAGGGTACTATGGGTATTCACGGTCTTGCGACTTATCTTCGGGAAAATCGCGCGCTATCGACACCCCTCATCCTCTCTTACGATCAATCAAAATCAAAACCTACCGTTCCCCTGGTCGTCGATGGCTGGTCGTGCGTTCCACCCATCGGCGCTTCACGCAACGTAGTTGAGAATGACACTGCAGCTTTATATACGAACTTCATAACCAGTCCCGTTTGCCATGGGTTTATGGTGGCGAACTTGGGGAGTTCCATGACCTTGTAATACGGGTTGTACGAGCGTGGATCTCAGTGGGATTCAGACCCCATTTTGTTTTTGACGGTATAGTTGATCCTTATTATCGTTTGACTTGACATAACTTGCATTGGACTAGGCCCTTATCGTCTATCCAAATTCGCGACTTGTACAATGCGCACGACGCAGTCCATCATCCAACCCTCTTTATTGTTTTTCAGGACATCGCCCCTCTCACGCACCAACCCGCGTTTCCTGCGGGAGAACTCTATCCTGCCTTCTCTTTGTTATGCGGCTACTCTTACGGCCTTACGATCGCTGAACGAGAGCGTCGAGATCCTTATTGCAGACGACGAAGGCGACCCATTTGCCGTTGAGCTCGCTGGTCGACTTAAAGGTTATGTGACGGGTCGCGACTCTGACTACGTCGTCCTAAACGCCGAGGGGTATGCGGGCTATATTCCTATGGATCAGATGGTTTGGAGTACAGCCAACTCGCAAGCAAACGGAGAGGGAGGCCAAATACAGGACGATGCTGGATTCGTGGTTGCGCGGAAGAGCAAAGCCAGAGGACATGCTAATGAAGCTCAAAGTTCCTTTCAAGGGATCATCCCACCGGACACAGCTAGCGAACTATATCTGAGTTGCGTTGTTTATACCCCCCATGGACTTGCTGCCCACTTCCAAATCTCTATCACACTTCTTCCGCTTTTGGGGGCCCTTATAGGCAACGACTTTACCACAGACCGCCGCCCTATAAACAAACTATTTTTCGAACGTGACATGACGACGTCTCAACGCATTGCTCGCGCGGCGAACGCCTTGAAGTCTGTCACAGCTGTTGCAACCGGAACGTCGCCGAAGAAGAAGGCTCGACACCAGATTACCAGCGTCGTTGATTTTGTAGATTTGACCATCGAGTCCCTCCTGATCCGATCGATGACCACTGGGTCCGGTGAACGGGAGAGCATAGTGGAGAAGACTGTCGAGGCAACGCTTCAATATGCAATCCCCAAACATTCAGACCGTGACGAGGAATTTAATCTCTCGATCTCTCCCTGCCCACTTCACAGGGCCGATTTTTGCCCGCTAATAGAATCTCTTTCATCCAATCATCCCACCGAGAACGAAACCGAAGCTCAAAAACAAGTCCGTTCGTTGTATATATCAGCATATAGACGTGGCCACTTTTCTCCAGGCTTGATGGACGTTCTGACCACCGGAACCGCATGGCCGGAGTTATTCTTAGAGAACCCGGATGTCGAGACAGTGTCCCGCAGTTTGGGACGCCCGATCCGGGAGTGGGTTTATGCACTTTTGGACGACGGGATAGGTCTCACGGAACACGAAACTGATCAGGAGGGTAACGAATTGGTAGAAACTGATGCCGATGAAGAGTCCGACGGCGACGAAATCGTTGATGTCGTTGAGGAAGACTCCGACGAAGACATGGGGACCGACAACCCTTTGGCACCGCTGCAAGGGGCACTCGATGAATTTTCGGTCGGTGCAAGACCTCCTCCGTCGACATTTTCTCCGGTGCCGATTTCGCGCAGGATGCGACTCAAACATGTCATTGAGCACATCCGCCGTGGTACTCGGCACGTTGAGGAGCCCGTATCTGTTCCGTCACTCGCCAGCCTGCTGTCGGCCCACGACATCGACATCAACAGTGAAAATGATCTCGACATTTTTCCCATTCAACTTCGGAATGAAGAACACCGGCTGACTGTGTTCTTACGTGCACTGGGCTCCAACACACGTTTGGTCAAGGCCCTTCCGTCGGAATACCTAATGGCCGCTGTGTCATTGAGGTGGGTCGTAAGGCGCCTCACCATCCGAGCCAACGAGGCCCAGCCCAGTACCGAGCGAGAAAAAGAGCAATGGACTACCAGGGAGGCCAAGGCCTTCTTGGGGTCTTTTTCTTGGCCTTGCTCGCAGAAAGGAGGTACATCGGTCGAGCCATTCAGCCCACCACCAGAGAACCGCAGCGTTCAGCTCACTGCCCAGATATTGGCCACATTTGAGGCCATCGAGATGCTTTCCCAAGCCCTGCTTTTAACAAACAAGGTACCTAACCCAGCATCGATGTTCTCTGGGGGCGCTTTCCACCATACTCTTGTCAATGCTCCAGACACACAGCACATCCCGTCTGGTTTGTGGGACGCTTGTGTAGATGGCTTGGAGGGAGCATTCGCCCCTGAGAAGGACGGGAAAGGGAAGAAGCATCGCAAGACAAAGGGGAGCAGTGCAAAAGCAGGGCATGGACCAGCCGTCCACGGAGCTCGGGGCCAAGGCATGTTCGAGGTTCTCACGGGTTTGGGTGAGGGTGTGTAATTTCCGAGTTACTGTCAGCGTGTGATGCCGTTCTGGGCCTCTCAGCACCCGCGTTAAAGCGATACCGCACGAATGGGGGTAGCCTCGTGTGCCCTTTACTCAGGGCAGGACGGTGACGGTATTGCATTAGCGAGCGTCGTGTGAGACTAAGAACGAGGTCACGGCCACACATTATAATATAACCAGTACTGTAATGTAATAACTGAACACGAATCCCACAAGTAGTCGGAGTCGGAATAGCATCATGATATCGTGCACAGCCCGAAGCCGAATGAGGAAGGCATCGCCATGAGTCGCCATGAGACACGGCCTAAGAGTCACATGCAGTGTCATCGTGCAGTGAGTCCATTCTGGTCTATTTCAAGTTCAAAGTTGGCTCAACGCTAGTATTCAATTCACTTGCACAGCCTTTTGACCCGCCCGCTACACCGGGACTAACAATAGTGCCCCATCATGATGCTCTTGTTCTAGTCGACTCGGATGCACCGATCATCGCACCGCCCAGGCCAGTGTGACAGCGTTCTGGGACTGTGCCACCGTCACTTCAGGAATTGTGGCTGACACAACAAGCTATGGCCCGGAAACAAAAGTATAAAGTGCACGCAGCTGCCCTCTATGATTATTCCTAACCTTCTACGAACACACTCATGGCTCTCCAACCCAACTCATCTACTGCACCTCAGGCTACGGGATCGGTTTCGCACGCTTCTGCTTCGGGTCGTCCAGCACCAGCAGGTAACGTGGTCCGAAATCCTCCCGACATCCTCACGTACTGCTACGGCTCAAAGATGGTTTATGTAACTCCGGGAGATTCCTACGAGGTACGTATCTTGCTTCCTTTTCAGTCGCTCGACGAGCGCAGATGCTGACCCCTTGGGTCCAGCACGCCATCGACCTTGCTCAGGAGGCCTTTCCGGAGCTCAGGGACGTCGATCGCGACCAAATCGGCTTGGAAGTCCGCGTAGTCGTCAGCCACCAGAGCGAGCGCAGGACCGCGCAAATTGGCCGAACGGCCTGGCCTGTCGTCCTTACCACGCTCGCGCGATTCGAGATCGTGGAAGTACACGTCGCGTCGCCTCCCCAGGCTAACGCGGTCGCTCAGCCACCTCCCTACGCTTCGGAGGCAGGCTGGCGTACAGACAAGAAAGGGCCGCGCACGGACCCAGCTCCACCTAGGCCACAAGCCTCATACTCCCAACCACACTCCATCACGAGCCGCGTCGTAGAACTTTTTTGTCCCAAGTCATCTCGAGATCACCAATAACCTCAGAAGCATCAACGCGAGCCTACTCGCCGTGTAAACTAATACCTTTTATCTCTCTTGCATTTCACAAATCGTTGCATCCTCTTAGCTTCCTTTCACTTCACTTTTTCTATCCCTGCCCATGTCAAAGCCTTCCTACTGTAGTCATTGTCTAGTGTTTTTTTTTTTTTGAATTGACAAATATACCCGCTGTACTATTCCATGCTCCAAGCCAAAATGGTCGCTTGTCCAACGATATGCTACAGCCTTTATGTCCACGGTTATTGGGGCAACTGGGATCGACGGATGGGCAGTTTCACAAAAGCCCTACGTTCGACTGTGCCTTAGGAGCGCCTTGCTACGGAACGTAGCGTTGTATTGCAAAAGATTGTTGATATCTCGGACCCAGTCGTCTTCCTTTCCGGGACCAGCACCCTCTCCTTGAGCATTGAAAGCGGGATCTGATATGGAAGACCGGTTGATGCAAGGAATGGGGTGCAATGATGCGCGGACGGTGACAGATTCTCCGGGTTTCAGGACATGGGAGGCTTGTCCGTCCATGGATACACCGGCTGGGGCACGGCTGCGATCACCTATCTGCAAGTGGTCGTCAACGGACGCCATGTGCTATGGCATGGTGAACACATACTCTAAGAGTAATGGAAGAAGAGGCCGGGAAGACTAGTGGGCGGAAGGATAAGCTACGAGGGCAGATCGGTGTAAGAACGAGCGCGCTAAGAGATGGATGAACAATTGGGCCGCCCGCGGAGAGGGAGTAGGCTGTGGAGCCTGTTGGTGTGGAAACAATCAAACCATCTGACTAGTGATAGAACTCTCATGAATGGATGCCTATTAAGTTTCTTTGGAGTGCTCACCACAGCCTCGGTGAGATGTTGACCATCGACGTATGCATCGATCGTGTTAAGATGCGGACTTGATCCTCGGTGCAAAGCAACCTCATTCATTACTTGCCAGTCTGGGAGATGGTTGATTCATCACATCTGTTAGGAAGCACACATATGGGTACCTTCGCCCTCGTTGCCAATGCTCTTCCCATCTTGATCAGAAAATGCGCAGGATAGGCGCATCCGGTACAACACTGTGGCTTTACCCTGAAAGACGGTCTCTAATGCTTTCGCAAAATCGTCAACGTCTGTCAAATTGTCCAATCATCGATCTGTACGGGTGGGCGCAAAGAAATGAGCCCACTTACGGAAGGGAAGGAGGAAACCAAGTGTCCCCATTGAGAAACTAAGTACAGGTGGTACAGCTCCAACCTTGAACAGGGACGAAGCGTGAAGAATGGTGCCATCGCCTCCAAGTGTAATAACCAGGTCGACTTTCTCAGCGCCTTCGCCTATCAGAAACAGCTTTAGGGCACTAGGGTTGCCAAGACGGGGCACATACCAGGACGCCATACTTCTACACCTTGCGGTATGTCCCTTCTATCCTCATGGAATGCCCTTACATGTGGGTAGTGAGTCCTGATATGGCTAATATTTGTCGTTAGTGCGGCCAATGTCGTACTCGTGAAGTCAAAGGTGGCTGGCTACTTCAGAAAAGAATCAATGGTGTCGATGACAGGCTTTGTGCGTAGCTTGTTTACGATGAGGATAGACTTGACTTGCTCCTCGTTTGTCCTGTCTTGATTAATAAGTTGGTTGCTGCTCGATTCAGAACGATGAATGCTTTCAGGACATACGGGGCGGGGGTGCTGGCAGGGTGGAGAAGAGGCTGCTAGAAAAGCAACCAAGGGAGGTGCTTGAGAAAGGCCACGGCCGTGCGCGGCAGCCGTACCCGTACAGAGTTGACGTTCGTAGCTTCTGAGTTCTGAGACTTCGTCTCAACATGTTATGAGCATGACTCATCATCGTGGATCAGAGTCAGTTACAGTACCCGTCGCCACCACTAGCAATCATGATCATATGGTCAGCATACCACCAGCAGAGAAAAAGCTCATTATCACACAGAAAGGCGCGGATCCGGACCGTGACAGCAACAACACCATATATTACTTGAAATTACCATGCAGCGCTAGTACACAGACGATCCTGGCCACACGGGGCTAGGGTAAACCTTACTAGTACATGATGAGATTTATTTCCGAGACCTTGTGTTTGTTGAAGAGTCACGTGTTTAACCGCGCGTGTATTATGTAAGTATTAAGCGCGTCGCGAACTGCCAAGTGCATCAATCCTCTATAATCATCGTCTCTGCATTCACTCACCCTTGTTCTTCTCATTCACGTTCGCAGGGTCTGAATCTGGGTTGCCGTACCTAGACCCCTCTCACCATTGGTTTTCTCACAATGATGTCGGACCATGCGAAGCGCACGCGCTCGCAGCTCGCGTTACCCGAAGAGTTCAGAGAAGTTCATTTCGGAATCTCGCCGCTGAGGGCTGCGAGGCAGGAGAGAAGGAGAAACCTACAACCAGACTTTTCCGTCGACTCCTCTGCTCCCCATGCCCCAAGTGATGTCGGAGTCCATGATGGGGATCAGAGCGATGACGAGCTCTTGCTCTCACCCCCAAAGATTCGGCCCCAGAAACGTCCTCCCTTCTCCCAACAGCCGGAACACCCTCTCGAGAGCGACACTGAAAGGCAGTTCAAGCGATTCAAGAAGGGCCATGATGATGGTAAGTACCATTAGTGGGGATGCTCAACCGTGACATGCCAACGACCTGCGAACAGAGAGGTCTCACGTCGCTGAAATAAAGCAGCCTAGTGGTCCGTTTGACTTCTCTGCCATTATTCCGGAACAGCTTCTCTCGTCAATGGACTCCGGGCAGCCAGGGTCGTCCTCGAAGAAGCGAGCGCAGACCGTTCCTCTTGTTTCGCCTTCTATCTCTCACCAGGATCTCGGGCGACTTATGCCTTCACCTCGGAAGACATATCTAGTACCTCCTACGCGAGAAGTGCTGCGCTTCTCTAGTCTGCCGCGCACCTTCCAGCCGTTAGGTGATACCATGGACGTTGACAGCACCACAAAGTTATTCCAAGAGTCTGGACGCGATGAGGGTTCTGCAGAATCACGTACACCACCACCACCACTACCACCACCACCCAAAGTATTGTCTTTCTCACCATGTGAGATACCAGCGACGGAGGACAACACACTACTTCCTTCCCACAACCAAACCCCTTCCGTAGCGTCTGGTCTGGAAGCTATCGCCTCCAAAGTGTCTCCCGCTACCCCACTCTTATCATTACACGTGCGTTCTGACCCTTCTCTAGCATGTTTATGGCGTTCAACCTTGTGCAGGTCCGTACGATGATTCCTCGGGTGTCACCCGAAGAACCAGATAATGACGCTACGCCCAAACCCATCAAGGGGTTCCCGACCTCCCCCCTGAATTCCGATCCAATCTTTGTTTCCCTCAACGGTCCTTCTATGTCTGATGACCCACCATCTCCACTCTCTACCCTCTCTTCCTTATCCGATGTCGATCACAGCTCATCACATCATGATTCTAAGATTCATACCCCCACTGAAGAGCCTCCTGAAGAGCCTCCTAGCGGTCTTCCTCGAGCGACACCGCCACCATCTTCTTCTCTCTCGCGCAATACCGTAGCAGACTCAATTGTTGCCCCACCCCAAGTGACAAGATTGGCCACTAGCATTGCCTCAAGAGGCAGGGGAAGACGAGGTTTCGCAAGGCCACCCGGTTCGGCCAGGTTGACCCGCTCCGCTTCAATAAAGAAGCAGAAGGAAGCGGGGTCGGTTGACAGGGACATCAGTGCTCGTTTGTTGCTCCATTTTTCGTCCTCGCACCCCCATTCTGATCTGAGATCAGGACCGCCACGTATTCTTTCGGACCCATCTGGTCCATCTTTAGTTGCAACGGCACAGTCTTCGGATTCGTCTGCATTAGCGTCTGCATCCTCGAAGACGTCGTCTTCTATGACTGTACCCCTCAAGAGGCCTTTCTCATTTGCAATGCCTACTTCGTCTTCCATGAACAAGACTGTCGAGAAAGCCCCAGCCTCTTCTCCGCAGAAGCCGTGGCTCCCAAAGCGACAGCCTCCCAAGCTGCCATCGCCGACCAAACCTGCTTCGTCCCTGGGTTCAGGAGACCCCCCTCCCCCACCGAAGCATACGGGCCTCTCAAATTTGTCGCTTGCCTTGGAGAAACTCAAAATCCCACCCCCTCCAAGACCCGCTACGACACTTGGCTTTAACCGTGACGCTCACTCGGTATCCAATGTGCTGGATTCCAAGCACGCCCCCAAAGCGAAGGATGACAGTATCGTTCGACTTGGGAGCGGATTGCCTTCAAGCGTAAAGGCCACTGCTACCCCCTTGAGGAGGGTCGTCACTGTCGGCTCTATTCCGAGCCGTGAGCCAAATGCTCGTGCATCTAGTAGCAAGCCCACGGCCGTAATTGCTGGTCCCTCTGCACAGCCTTCCAATGCTGGTCCCTCTGCACAGCCCTCCGATGCTGGCCCCTCAGCGAAGAAGATAAACCTGCACTCGGGTATTATTGTAGGGAAAAACTCGTTTAGTAAGCCACGAGGATTCATGTTCGGGGGCGTTGGTAAAAAGCGACCGTTCGAAAAGGTCAGCAAGAAGTCGAGCCTCCCGGTTGTGGAAGCTAGTCCAGTGAAGGAGGTTTCGGGTTCACGACCCATCAACTTGGATGAACAATCTTTACCATCCACGAGCGAGATGTTTACTGCAACCTCAGCTTTACATGACAAGTATAACGACGAAGCAGCACCTCTCACAGTATTGGCAGTTGAGCCAATGAAATTGCAAGACCCCTTTGCAGAGCATGCCACCGTTCTTGGAGCGGGCGGAGAGTTGGCTGAAGATGGGAAAGTAGAACCTGCAGACGCGTGGAAGCATGCGTCCCGTCGAGCATCACTGGCTTCTCAATTTCTGCAGCAGACACTTGCCGTCCTCCCATCAACCCCTACGCCTCCGAGAGCTAGCAGTTCCAAGTCGAAGGCTGCTGAACGATCGCAGTCCAGCTCCCAGAGGACGAGGAGCGGGCTCCGTTCTGGTAGCAATTCTGATGTCGCTGGCTCTCGGGGCGTTCCAATGCTACCATTAAAGGGTCATGAAGCTGGTGCACACGTTTCTAGGTCAGGGTCACCGTCGACGAAGTCGTCATCCTTGAAAGTGCTCAAGACGTGCACAATATTTGTGGATGTGCGGACAGACGATGGAGACGAGGCTGGGGGTCTCTTTGTAGATATGTTGCGAGGGCTTGGCGCAAAGGTATGCTTACACTATGCTCCTGTGCTCTTAGATGGTCCTGATTTCTGAACTACAAGATCATCGGGCGTGCCGGGCAATCTTGCACGCATATCGTGTACAAGAATGGTTTAATGAGTACTTTAACGAAGTATAGGTGCAGACAGGCCACATGTTATTTACGTCCTACGACTAACGGTCTTCTGTGCAGACTCATGCGCGAGCCCAAGCCTTTTGTTGTTGGCATCTCCTGGGTAGTCGAATGTGCTGAACAATGTAGGCGAGTTGAGGAGGATAAATTCCTCGTCGACCTGGAAGGTCTCAATGTAGCGGGAAGTAACAAAGTACGCGTACGATATCATCATGTTGCCATCCTTTCTGAAGTCCTGACAACTACAGCGCCGACGTTCGATGCTTCCCAAACATATCTCATCGAGGATGCAAACTCACGCGATGGCACCCCCACCTGTTCCTGGTCCTTCCTTAACTGGGACGTTGACAAGTGACCAGTCTATGGACGAATCTTCGGGTGAGACTGCTTACTCACTGTCAGGCTAATTAATCAACTTTCTCTTCCTAGTGGGTGCAGATCACTCGCTGAATTCCAGCGATGGCGTGGTTGAGGACGAAGACGACCTACCCCCCCTGGAGAGGGCAAGACAACGGCGAAATATATTTTTCAAGTGATAACGCTTGAGTGACACTGTTTACGATTCACGACCAAATTACACGTGCATTTCATGGATAGTTTCAACGCAATAATCTATGTCCCACATTCCTGTATTAGTTTACCTCACATAGAGAGCGCTTGGGATGAGTTTGAATCTAATGTGTTGGATGTAGTCATATGACTGGGGCAACGCGATCACATGATAAAGAAGCAAGAGGTTGGGCGCACTTTATTCCCACGGCGTGTTTACCTTTACCGACGACCTTTACCGACGTCGTCGTCGACGGCAGCCACGACGTCTTCATAAGTCGTGAATCAACTCCATCACAACGTTGATGGCTCCTCTTCGCGATCGCCCTCCTTCAAATACCACAGAGCCCGAGTGGCCTCCCCAGTCCGTCACCCCCCTTCGCATCGCGAAAAGAGATACACCACAACGCCAGCATGTCTCGCAACTCAGCCGCCGTAGTTCCAATACTTTTGCGAAGTTAACTCGTAGCAATCTTGTCTCCCAATCACCATTTCGTTCTCAAACATCTCCAACCCCTGCGCCACCCCGCCCTTCATCTGTTATTAATGCGCCTTCACCGCGTCGCGTGAGCGGCGAGAAGAGGCCACGACCCGAGTCCATGCAGTCTCACGTGGAGAACGTGCGGCCCCTTGGGTTCAAGAGACGCCAGTCCAAAGGTTTCCAAGGCCTCATCGAGAAAGGGCCTGTCACAAAGAGCCCATTCCGCCGTGCTACGAGTCCGGTTGAGGATCCTTTCCCCCCTCCACCACCGCCACCGAAGGTCATCCATACAAGCCACCTCCCCACGCCGTCCTCATCGGCTTCCCCTGGCCGCTCATCTTTGGTCTCTAAGCGTCTGCACGGGCCGAGAACCATTGGGCACGACGCTCCCAAGCGCCAGAGGAGAAAAAAAGTAACTTTTGATGAGACTTGCGACGTCGTTACCTTTGAAAGGGACGACTCAATGGAGGAAGAACTCTTTTCAGACGATTACGACGATGATCATGGCGAGCCGGTGGATTATGACGAAGAGCCGGCCGGAGACGTAGAGGGAAATGATAGCCTAACGGGGCTGGTCGACTCGATGATCCAAGATGCTCAAGATGCCTCCAGCCCTCACACGCCTTCTATGGACAGATCCTTACCTCCGCACATGGACAGCGAAGACGGAATTCCATATGGTCGTTCCCATCACGCCGACAGGGTTGCCCTTTCTCGCCAGTCGCATCCAACTCCTCCGCTGGAGATCCCCGAGACTCTTGCTTTCATCACTAGGCAAAGTCCTTCCATCACCAGTACACCTCCACAAGGTCCGTCAGCTGGATCCTCCGTGCCACTTGGACGTTCAACACACTCGGAAAGAGCCCGGGCCGATCGGATGCTTGACGACGTCGAAGAAGACGTTCAGATGCTCCCTCCTTCGCCCTCGCCGGCAAAGGCTAAGAAGTATCCGTCCGGCGACCGCAGGGAGAGTCTATTTCCAAAATTCGACCTCGACGGTCATCGGCAAGATATAGCAGATGATACAGGTAGGCGTCACGAGTCAGCTGCGCAGTCACGCAACTCAACGCGTAATCCAGGCGGTGAACGTGCAGATCCGTTTAGTCTTCCGGAACGGGATGACGTTCACATAGTTGAACTATCATTCATATCGTCAGACGGGGCTTCAGGATCACCGTGCGAAAGGAGGGGCGGTTTACAACAAGCCCCTCAAGCTGTTCAACTCGAAGAGGAGCTCGGGCTTGGCACGCCAAACTCGCAGATTCAAACCTCTACACCGCCTTTGAGATTGAGGTCTCCTGGCGGTTCGCTCGGAAAACAGGTCGAATCACCCAGTTCGAGCGAGCTTCCGCGACCGCCCAGAAAGCAGAGCGAGTCGCCATTACCCACCCAGACAGCGTCCCCCGCCGAGCCTCGCTCTGGCTCTCCGTCCCTGGCTCATCGGGGCTCACCTTCGTTCCGTCCTACCTCCGGTTCGCCAGCTTTCCCTGCACCCACGCCCATACCGTCTCCATTCTCACTAGGCCTTGAATCTATGCCGAGCAACGGCAGCCTAAACAGTCATAGTAGCATTGGCAGTATTAGCCGACGCAACCCCAGAATTGATCGCGAGGACATACACAAGCGTTTACTGCGTAAAAGAAACACGGATAGTCCCATGCCGGAGGAGCTTGGAGAAATATCAACGACGAGTGACCGTCCGACCAGTGGAGACGCCACCGATACCCAGGATAATATACCACTCGCCACGCTCCGAGCTCTCGCGCCCCAGCCTTTACACAGAGAACGAACTTACGATGGTGTCATGTCCATTGACCCCAACCCTCAACCCGCCGATCCTCCCCGCCCTTCCGCGCTTGCGCGCGCCCAAACAGAGTCAGAGATTGGTGATACACGCGGTACTGGCACCCCTACCTTTCACGGTCTCGATTTGAACCTTCCTGATGGCAGCCCAAGCCTTGATCTTAGTCTTGGTACATCAGGCAGCGTTGAAATCAGTGAGGTCAGAAGCGCGCTGGAGCGCCTTGTTCAGGACGTTGTTACAGACTCTGCAGGCACGAGCACACCACGTCCGTCTCCTCGCGATCTCAAAATGAAGCGCAGCCAACCGTCTCTAAAAATCGCCTCGGTTACGAAGGGCGTCAAAGCCAGGATGTTCGACCCCCTCAGCGACTTGGACATTACGATGGAAAGGGATGAGATGCCCGACGATCACGACGAGCTCCAGCACGCTGCACGGAATGAGTCCGAGACGCCTTCACCTACGCAACACACACCCGAACTGCTCTCCGGAGGAGGTTTTATGAGTCCAACACTGAGCCGCAATACCAGCGAATCGTCGAATGCACTCCAGCCTCAACAGAAGGATGCGATCCGTCACCGCGAACAGATGATCCTTGAGAAGCGGCGTGAAATGCGACGGCGTGAGCAGGACGAAGATATGGGGTACGTTACTCCACCGCGAAATCCACCCCATCCCGTGGGTAGACCAAGCGCCCGGCGTAGCATGAGCACCGGGGATGCGGATGATTTGCAGGCGGCAGCTAGGCTGGCAGCATTAAGCCCATCGGGATCGAGTGTACTGCCTGACGTGATAACGACGGAAGAGAAGGACCCATTCGGGGAGAGCATCGCTAGAGAGTTGAGGAAGTTGCGTGGCTCGACGAAGGGCGTAAGTCCGGCTATTTCTCCATCCTGACAGAATGCTTAAGCGATTCCCCAGAGATATCACGTACGTCAACATAGCGAGACCATTTATGCCTCGTCGGACACAGATAGGGTCTCACACATCGACGGCGCCGGCGACGTCGACGGCGGGAGAGCTTGGAGGACAGTTCGTCGCCCCTCTGATATGGTACGGAAAAACACTAGGTGGCGAGTTGCAGGACTGACATTGGGTCGCAGAACGAGTACGCCAAGCAAATAAGAGAGTATCGCTCCCAAGAAAAGCCAGGCAGGAGTCACGGCAAGGTGTTTGTTAGAGGCGAGTGGCCCAAAGTATTGAAGTGCTCTGCATCTCACCTCGAACGCCTACAGTGGCTTATGCGAAGGGTCTCGATATACCGTTCCCCCGGCAAGCCACTGTAATGACCTGCACGCTCAACAATGGTATTCACTTTGTGACAACGCCCGAATGCAACCTGGAAAGGGACTGTCGAATTGAGCAAGAATTCGAGCTGTGAGTGGCAGTGATTGTCCATCACTGACACTACCCGTCTGACATTCTCTGGTAGCATTGAGCATAGTAAACTCGAGTTCACGCTCACTCTGAAGATTCGGCGAGACCCACACATTGTGGCCCAGTTTAAATCCAACGCTCCTCCACCTCCCCCGACCCCTGCCCCCGCTTCCAAGGGTGGGATGCGGAGCTTTTTCTCTTCCTCTCCGAAGAAGCCTGCGCGAGTGAATCAGGCCGCGCCAGTAGTCCCTGCGGTGCTTGAGGAAAACCTTGCCAGGTATCTCAAACCAGATGGCACTCTAGCCCGCGCTTTCGTATCATTCAAAGACATTGCCGAGCACTGTGATACTCGTCTTTTCGAGACTAGTTACCCTCTGATTGGCCAACGTTTGGAGAGCGGGTCAAAGGTCGTCTCCATAGAGATTGGCGAACTTGTGTTGCAGTTCTTCAGACTCCCCTCGCTGCCTGGAATTCCGTCAAACCAGCTACCCCAAAGTTTGGAAGAGTGTCACCGGGGCTTACGCCACGTCCATTGGCACAAGATGACGTATTTTGAGGGAACCCTGACACAAAGCGGTGGTGATTGCTCGGTGCGTCGATATTGATGCATCCCTTTGTCTAGCGTGAGCTAATCGTGACGTCTAGACGTGGCGCAGGAGGCAATTCCGCGTTATTGGCGCAAATTTAGTTGCATTCAACGATGTTACCAAGAGAGCTACTGTTACCATCGATCTGCGAAAGGCAATTGCAGTCGAAGATATACCTGACCCGCTAGACCGGGTTCTCGGTCCTTCCTCGGCACAAGCACCTCTAGGCGATTTCGAGGAGTACGAAGGTCTTTACGGAGTAGAGCGCTCATTCCGTCTCCGTTTCCAACGAAACCTGGAAATCCTCTTTTTCACCGATACGGATGAGGAGAAGGAGAGATGGTGAGCTATCTGTCCTTGGTCTACAATGACTTCTCAAACAGCATCCCGTAGGCTTGAAGTGCTCCGTGCATTGATTGGCCGAATCCCTCCTAACCATTTGTGGGCTGAGTTGTTGTGGCAGCGCCAACATGAGTTGACGAAACACCCATCTACTTCATGAGGCGCCATCGAGTCAACAACGACTGCACAAGCGACACCTATTTCCATGCTCTGAATGCAAATCTCAACCCTGGCTCGACAGACCGTGCGTGAGCACGAATGGCAGGACCATGTATACAGGACACTGCATCCACATCATTGACTCCCCTACACTCCACAGTATCTCTCAGGTCGATTACGCTCATCACTGGTCCACCATCATCCTTACGGTTTAGGCCCATTATATTTTAGCACCCATGTACGTTACATCCAGGCCAAGTGAATTATATTATGATTGCGCATGCATTTTTCTCTGGAATATGATATGTTTGTCGGACACGTGATTCGCATCTTATCTCTGAAACCGGAGTCGGGCCGGGGTGCCTCGCCCAGTCGCGTGCACACTGTCGGTACTCCATCTCGCCAAGTCGCCAGGGGGATAGAATGATACACCGGACCAAGGCGAAGGCGTCGACTCATACACAGAGCGATGACCAGAGCGGAACAGACACGCAAAGCCAGGCTTCAGAAGAGGCCAACAACACGCCCTCACGCTCGAAGAAAGCTCGGGTGCGTCGCGGCGACTCGGAATATAAACGCTTTGACACTTTGCGCCAGTTTCTGCAGGACGGACGCCGCTTCTACGCAAGGACCCGCTTCTTGTTTCCGTTCGGCATTCTACGTGGGCACCCCCGAACCTAGGTTCATCGTTCCGCAGCTAATCAACCTGCGTCACGCAAGTGGGTCTCGTTTTAGGACTCATATTCGTAGAACCCTCCAGTCTGCCCGACATTCCCGCGCACTTTGCGGTCTTTCTGGAAGACTACGACATTTCTCTGTCGCTCCCTCAGATCGACCTTTCGCGCGTACAAGCCGAGTGGAAGAGGTTGATCAGCACCATCCCCGAACCCTGGAAGTTGAACACGGACGGTCGGGAGTTCCAAGTTGGGGACGAGATCAAGGCGAGAGGTTTGGAGGCGACCTACCCCGTGGTTTTGATTCCGGGGGTGATCTCGACGGTACGTTCATTTACCGGTCTCGAGCCTAGGCCCCCGAGCTAACGCATCACGGCCAGAGTCTCGAGTCCTGGTCAACGTCTCCAGAGTATCGCCAGTTCTTCCGCCAAAAAGTATGGGGCGGCTTCCCCATGATCTCTCAAGTTACCTTTAACCGCGAAAAGTGGATGTCAATGCTCCTTTTGGATCCCGTGACCGGCCTCGATCCCAAAGGAGTGAAGGTCAGAGCTTCCGAAGGCTTTGACGCGGCCAGCAGCTTCATCCAAGGGTTTTGGATCTGGCAAGTCGAACCGTAATCCGCTGTATTGCCTGGAGCATTAAATGCCCGCCATATTGTCAGGTCGAAAGTCATCGAGAATCTCGCCGTAGTTAACTATGACACGGATAATCTGGTCTTAGCTCCTTATGACTGGCGCTTATCCATGTACAATCTCGAACAGCGTGATGGATATTTCTCAAGACTCAAAACTACCATCGAAGGCTTCAAGTAGCGAATATCCATCTATTTTTAATTCCCTGGTGATTGACATATGCCATGGTTCTGTAGAAAGAGGCAAAAGAGAAAATGCGTCATCGCGGCACATTCGATGGGCAGTACTGTACGTGGTCGGAAGTATTTGGTCGAGGACTGAAGTAAATGTTGCTAAATTAGGTCCTTTTGGTGCGACTCCATCCTCACCTCTTAGTGCTGACAGGGAGAAACTGACTGTCAAGTAGTACTTGTGAGCCTTTTGATAGCCCACAGCGATGTGCTGGTCCCTCACGCTACGCAGTATGAAATGGGTAGAATCCCCCGCGCATGGCCAGGGAGGCCCAGATTGGGTGGAAGTAAATACGACCTCATCTTTATGGAGGAAGTGGCCTTGACGCTCGCTTTCAGAACCATATACAGGCAATCATCTCCGTTGCAGGCACGCACCTCGTAGGTTTTTCGCTATCGGCCTGAGTGTGTGTCCACTCAACTGCGCACACTCCAGGGCGTAGTGAGTGTTTTGCGTCTATTTGACAGCAAATAGTTTAATCGGGTCCGAATTCAAGACCAAGGCTATGGCTGCATTGTTATCAGGGGAGATGAAAGATACGGTAGATTTGAATCCTGCCGGCGCATATGGTCTGGAATACTCTTTCACCTTGTCGCTCTGCTTGGCCCTCTGACCTGGATTCGTTAGTGCTCGAGAGGTTCTTTTCAAAAAAGGAACGTCAATCGCTTTTCCGCAGCTGGGCCGGCGGTGCGAGTATGTGGGTTAAAGGAGGTAACGCGGTATGGGGTGATGCCACGTTTGCACCGGATGATGAGGAAGACGGCCGTCATACACATGGAGAGCTCATCGCTTTTCGCCAGACTGCTCCAATACCTCTGGATGATAAAGATGCCGAGACACCGCCTTTCATGCAAGGACAAGCCCAGACTGCAGCAGCACAGGTTCCGAAGCAGAACACAGCGCCTGTATCAAGGAACCTGACTGCTGATGAAGCGGGGGCTTGGATCCTAGGGCATACGCCTTTGACCTTTAGAGTGGGTCTTGGCCTTACCTCTGCATCCCTAATACTCACATGCCTCAGAAAATGATTGCTACCAACTACTCTTATGGTATTGAGCGTGACGAAGAGGCGCTCAAACGCAATGACATGGACCACACTAAATGGACCAATCCTCTAGAAATCAGGTATTATGCCCTGTCGTTATCTCGAAACATGGATTGTCACCAACTATGTGGTTTTCAGACTACCTGCTGCACCGTCACTACAATTTTACTGTGTCTACGGTCATGGAAAGGAAACGGAGGTAAGCACCTGGTCGACTGTAGGGCCCACGCTCTGACGGGTATATCCAACCCAGAGGTCATACTGGTGAGCACGGGCATCAGCTCTTTGCGACTCGCTTCCTTGACTATCCATGTCAATAGGTACGCCACGGAACTTTACGAGCAAGGAGACGACGACGCTCTTGTGGACCTTGAAGTATGCACGAAGGACAACACTTGTTCTGGACAGGATCTCGACTCGCCACGACACATGCCATTCTCGCGCAGCTGGATCGATAGCGACTATACGAACGAAGGCACGAGTCCCAAGGTTTGTCCGCCAAGGTGTTGAATACTTTGGCCAGCCATTATTCACACGTCGACGTAGGTTCGAAATGGCGTCAAGTTGGGAGAAGGGGACGGGACAGTATCTCTTCTGAGTTTGGGGGCTATGTGCGTCGAGGGTTGGAAGCGGAAACGGTGGAACCCCGCTGGGATCAAGATCACCACAGTAGAGGTACGAGTGCGAGCCGACTTATCTTTTCGTCGAACGACTCTAAACGGATGACAGCTACCTCATCGGCCAGAGGTCACACTGCCCCGGGGCGGCGCCAACACCAGTGACCACGTCGACATCCTTGGGTCCAACGCACTGAACGAGATCATTCTCAAAGTTGCGACCGGTGCGGGTGGAGAAATTCGCGACAACTACGTCTCGCGAATCCGCGAGTATGCGAAGAGAATTCGCTGGGATGCCTGAGCACGGGAATGGTCACGATTTGGAGCAAAGAAATAGACACGTAGATGACTCGTTCGATCCCCATTGTTATGTTATACGCCATGCTCTATGCCCCGTCTTGGACACGACACGGAACTTGCGCAGACCGTAACGCCTACGGGAAATACTATACCCGACTTGCCCAAAGGTCGATTCGTCACAAGACTCGGAGGGGGTCCGATGGCTGCCAGTGACGGCCATCTTCATTGATGGGCTGACTCTGGCCCTTCCCCCCCTATAGTGGCTCTTCACGCCGGGCTGGCGTAGGGTTATGCACCTCGTTTAGATCTCATTCCCAGGCCTCGGGGTGTGGTCAATTATTTGGTCAACCTCATTGAAGGGCCCCACTCGAGATCTAGACCCTCGCGATGTTTACCTCAACGAATGCACTATCAGTCGCGTAATTACTGAAAAATGTACCCCCTGTCATTGTAAATACAACAACGCAGAAAACAATATGTTAATGTCCGTTTTCTTCCCATGAAAATACAAAGGCCATGTATGTAACCGACGAAAAACAGGCGCGTTTCCTCAGTATGATGTTATACGGCCGATTTGTTATAATGTACGGGTGGGATAGCTTGATTGCGCCCGAACGAGTTATGCGAATCGCTGTAGGGGTATGAAGTGCCGCCAGCAAGGGGAAAGTGGGTTTCATCGCGGTCATCCGGCTTTAAGTTCGCGTATCTTGGGCCACCGCCGCCGACTATCGGAACGACACCCGGCCGGTATCTCCAATTCTCGTCATTCAATTTTTGCGCGTAAGAGGAGACGATGTATGCAGCCCCTAGGATGAGTTCCCGTTAGCGAGACTGGCGCGAAACTGTTTTTTCCTGAAAAAGAGGGGAACTCACAAATTTGGATCAACAATCCGATGGCTATGCTGGCGACGAGGGTCCACCTTCCAGTGTCGAATGAGTGATTGCATATATCTTGGACTTCCTTGTCAGTTGAGCCGTCGATGCAGCGCTGGATAAGGGTTTCGCGGGATGTGGAGAAGAAGGCCCAAAGGTAGGCGGCATCGACGATAATCTGCACGCCGATGGACCAAGAGAGATAAAAAGAGTAGGTCGAGAGTAATCTAGCCTTGCGGCCGAGCGTCCCGATAAACCTATGAATGGGCGGGGTCAGAATTTCTAGGCCCGGGCTTCGGGCTGGTATCACGCTCACCCGACAAAGGCTGCGAGTGCGAGCACGGTGTGATATACCCCATTGGCGATGATGAGCGTTTTCAGCTTGCCTGGAAGGTGGCCACCTATTAGGGAAAGGGCTGCTGTTAAGACCAGGAAGAAAAGGACGAGATCGTGCGTGACGTACGCATGCTTGAAAGGGCATACCAGCTAGCGGCCGCTATCAGGCCGCTTGTAGCACATTGGAAGACGGAGATGAGCAGGGCGCCAAGGCGCAGAGGTAAACAGCACAAGAAGTGGCGGGCGGGCATGATGCGCCTTGCGAGTAGTGGCTTGGTAGGAGGGAAGAGGGAAGGGGTGAGGGACGAAACAGGGAGGATAACTCGTGGTCACAGCAGGTGGCGGAGGGTCTCTTAAGTAGGGGTGTGTGCCCTTCCGTGGAGATGAGCTGTTGATATGGTGGTGAAATTAGGTCACCGATCAACGGCTGCGCTTACTAGTGCCAAGGTTTTTAAGTCCCGAGTCCGAGTGGAGTGAGTGTACTACAGTACCGCGGCCGAGGTACAGTACAACAATTTTGACCCGGCGCAGCAGGCCTGTGCAGTCTCGGCGGAGCAGGACCCCAATTATCGCCAGTAAAAACCCCCGAACTTGACCATGAATAGCTCAAAGTGGGCATGCCCAGACTTGCTGTGTTTGCCCGGGGTCAAAATACGTAGTTTGTTGCGCCTGCGCTGTTCAGCGCTCAGCGCTCAGCGCTCATCCACCGCCACGATATCCTCTTTCCGGAATGCGCCTCCGCTACCACAAGTTTTGTTGTCTCATTCACTCGATCCTTTTTCTTCTGCTCTTCTTCGCCTTTTACCGCCCCTCCGACCGCGGCGTGGTCTCCCATGCGGACACCGACACCCTTCGCTTTGTCGACGCCTTCTTGGACGAGGCTCTCCGTTTATCGCTATCATCACCTTTCGGGCAGAAGCAGAATCACGGGGATCCCGGCTCTCCCACGCGGTACTCCGAAAATTTCCGTGGTGCTACGTCGCCTCTGCTACCGGCTAGTCCTGCCGCAATTTTGGACGCCGCGAGGGCAGCACAGCTTTGCCAGATTTTGCGGGGGAAGACCGTGCTTTTGGTCGGCCCGCGCGAGACTCTGTACCAACTGCATTCTTTTCTCCTCACAGCCTTGCACCCCCCAAGGCCAGGACCGACAGCGCGTGCGTCATGTCCCGGACCTTCCTCCTGTCCTTTCCACCCCCTCTGCCATCCGCTATCATCTCGATCACCCGGCTCTGGACCGCTAGCTCCTGCCGACGTCTTCTCGACAAACACCAGCCTGATGCGCTTCGTGCATTCCACCAATCTGAATCCGTCTCCGACGAATCCGACTCCGACTCGGGGAGACCCGCGGTTGGCCCTGCCATCCATCGACCCTCGTACTGGCGTGCGCGTCGTCGACTCGCGCTGGGTGCGTCACGCGTCGTCCAAAGCGGACGTTCTCGTCCTCAACCGCGCGCCGCTTTCTGCCCCCGCCTGGAGCTACAACAATGCCTCTGCGCGTGACTGGTCCTGGCTCTCCACTCTCGGCCACCTCGAGAAGCGGCACGCGGAGCCTCTCTCCGAGCTCTTCGCCGACGTTCTCTTTCGTCTTGGCCACCACGATGTCACGACGGGATCTCGCGCTCAGGAACTGCTGTTGGGCGCTGCGCTGCACTCCACCGTCAGCACCTTCTTGCCCTCTCTGCTCTCGACTCTGATTAAACTACGCGAGCACGTCGGCCACCGCGCCATCCTCGGGAAAAAGCCCGTTCTATGGTATGGGAGCTGGTATCTGCCCGTCTCGTGTGCTCCCGGCTCCGTCTCTGTTTTCTCATCTGAGAATGATCCTCGACGTCTTTTGGTACGACTGCTTGCTGAAGCAGAGGTGAGGGACAATCCGTGGAGTGCATATTACAACGCGCAAGGTTTGTCTGGACGGTGGGGGGAAGGGGCTGCCCGTTCGTGCTAAGTTTGTCGCGTCAGTATACATGCATGACCGACTCCTTGCGAGGCTTCTGCCTACGTATGGCATTGTTTACATCTCTTCGCTGTCCACAGTCATCCCACCGGAGGTAGAGAAGAGGGACTGGCAAGGTGACTGCCTTCTCTGCGTCCCCCTCCTTATTCTCAATTCGCTGTATAGCCAAGGACTGGTCTTGTATTCAACACGTTTTTGAGACGCCCCGAGGAGCATCCATGGGAAAGAAATTCTTGGGAGACTTGGTCGATGCTCTGAGCTCGTGGGACTGGGGCGATGTTTAGAATTTCCGACTGGCTTATCCTTCCTTACTTCCCGCAGCTGTAAATCATGTGTAAAGCAGAGAGATGAATTATAATGCCAATATCTACCAAACCACAATGGAAGTGTGAAAAGGGTATCGTCGTGTGTACTTATTCTTCAGGATCGTGGTCTTTCCTGGATTTTTTTCGATCCTTATCCCGCTTCTTCCGCTTTTTGGTTGGTATACCCTCCATCCCACTTCCACTCGGGGCACCCTCTATATGGCTCTCCGGGGCCCCGAGCTCACGATGTTTTTTTCTTTTAGCGTCCCCGCCCAGCGTCTCGCCAACGGGCACGTCCACGGCCCCACCGTCTAACGAGCCAGTGGCTGTCCCACTCCTAGCTTCTGCCCTCTTCCGTCTCCGCTCTTCCTTCGCCTTTCGTCTCTCCTCCTTTGCACGCTTCTTCTCGCTCTTCCCGCGGTCGTCCTCGTCCCCGTCAGCATCACGCGTCACGTCAACGTCAACGCTAGCCACGTTCCCTTCCCCAGTGTCGGGTGTGGCCTGGCGGCCTAGCGCAAACATAGCCGCGAACTTCGACGACGCGCCGATCTCCCCACGCTTTCGCTCGTCCGAAGGAGCCTCGATCGGCACCGGTCGCGACGCACCCAAACCAACACGAAGTGGGCGGTCATCGTCGTCCAGAGCAGCAGCAGCAGCAACAGCATCACTGGGAGCCAAATTCGAGCGAGGCGGCTGCGCCGCCTTTGCACCGAGTTTCGCCTTGAAGTAATCGCCGACCGACTGCGTCGCCGTCGTCAGCTTTTGCAATGGATCCTGTGCGTCTTCTGTGGTTGTAGCTGGGGTCGGGGTTGTGGAGAACGGGGACGAAGAGGTGGTAGCGAAGGCGGAGGGTGTCGAGGACGAGGACGAGGACGACGGAATGCCGAGGATTTCGGCGAGCGCGGTCGAGTTGGACGCGGCCATGCGCTTGGCTGCGATGATTCGGGCGCGATGCGTGCGTGGCCTGCCGAGCGAACAGGGCAGTTCATATCGTCAATACAGAACGAGAAAACGACCGAATCGTATGTTGAACGTACGGTGCGCGGAGGACGGGGGCAGACGCAGCCATGGGAGTAGCCGCAGCCGCCACCCGTGCGGATCGAGACTCGGATGCGTCGGTTTCGTCGGGGGCGGGGGCTACGTGTTGCACTGCGTCGGCTGCGTCGTCATCATCGCCATCCCTTAATTTTCTTCTCCGTTTCTTGCGCTGCCTTTTGTCGTCCGGCCCTTCCGGCTCCAGAGTGCCCTCCTTTTCCTCCAGGGCCTTGCGCTTCTTCCCCTTCCCCTTTTTCTTCTTTTTCGTTGCACCTTCGTCGTCCACTGCCACTACCGCCGCCTCTTTCTCTCCTCCCTCCTCGCGCGCTTTATGGAACGGCCCCGAGGTTTCCGTCGCCACCTCGTCGTTCAGCCTTCGCAACAGGTTCTCAAAGTCGCGATTCTGCCTCCATGCGATGCCGTTGGGGTCCTTCTGGTGTTGCATGCCGATACCGAGCATGTCCAACTTTTGCGTCGCCTTGAGCGCGCTCGTGCGTCCCTCTCCCGACATCCCGAGTCCTTTGGATGAGTCCCATCCGAATTTTTCAAGGTAGGCCTGCCCGAAGCGGCCTGCATCTGTTTGGCGATAGGATAGGATGAGTGACGGATAAAATTTGTTGGGAAGAGAGAGGAACGACTTACCATCGGCCCATGAGAGGTTACGCGGATCATTGCCAATGCGCTGCTTGACTTTCCTACCCGAAAGGCCCATCAGCAAGCAATGAGGATGGCTAGACTGAGCTGAGCTCTGCAGAATTCAAAATTTTGGTGATATGTGCTGACTAATCAAGTGTATATATTTGCTAAGTTACTGTATCCTAAGCTCACAGGCAAAATTCGTAAATTATCGTGAGGTTCATCTCCAAGTTCGTAAAAGTCGTAAAGTTCGTCATGAGTGTTGAAGTCGCGAAAGATTCTGATCTGCGCGGGGCAAGGAGGGTGGAGAACGCGCATCTGGCAGACGGGAAAGCATGTAATTCGACGGTAGGATAGAGCGTCGTGGAGGCAATGAAGACGTTCCGCTGCTCACGGGCACAGATATACGACGTGCGCCCTTCGAGCGAGGCTGACGTGACGGCTGGGGGGTAAATGTATGCGTCGGCCTCGCCACCTCCACTCGTCGTACAGCTGCCCGGCTGCGCGAGGAGGGTATATCTTCCTTGAAGGAGAAAGCAGCTTCGTATGCGCGCGATCTAGGCGGACGATGGGGGGCTGGAGATGGGCTTTGGGGCTCGGAAAGCTCGCGCCAGCTTGGACCAGTGTGTCGCGACTGGCCTTCTGGGCGTGAAGGCGTTTGAATGGGTTCTCGATCAGGGTCAAGAAGAGGATCCGACGTCGGCGTCACCATCGGTGCAGGGGCGGTACCTTGGTACAGCACCGATTCGTGACGGGGAAATGACATGTGGTTGCCCTTAGGGGGGGACGAAAGCGGCAACCCGGCATCAGCTTGATCCAATCCATCCTGCTGCTGTTGCACCGGCAGCCGAGAGACGGGGACGGGGTGAGCGGCCGGTTCAACTTGAAGCTCCTGCGCATCCTGCGTGGCCGTAACCGGAGATGGTGGGCGCCAAGCCGTGACCTCGACAGACCGCCCGGCATCCACACTTTGCGGCAACACATCGGGTGCTGCGTTGAGAGCAAGGTGGGTCCTGTGCGATTGAGATGAGGGACTGACGGCAGAGGCATCGCCAGACCGTGAGCTGTAGCCCCCGTCGGAACGAAGCGGCGGGTTTGAGAAAAGCCGGTAGAGGACAGTATCGGCGCGGACAACGGTCTTCTGCGTGGGTACGACAGGATATCGGTCCTGTACAGGCAATCCCAGGTCCGGGGACGTTGAATTCCCAGGAAATTGAGGGGCCTGTGCACCGGACGGTGGTACGTGGCTGGTCCTTCGATGGTCGCGATACGTCCTCAAGAGCGACGGGGGTGGTTGATCGTCGTATACACGCACCCGCTGTTCAGCGTTCCGGTAGCGGCGTGACTTGCGTTTCGATGACGACGGCAACGCATGGGACTCTTCACGATCTGGGTTGTTTTGGGAGACGCGCTCGTACGCACTACGCCACAGGGATCGTTGTCTGCGCCCGTGCGTGTAGCTCTGGCCGGGATTTGCCCCGAGATGTCCTAACTCCGGATCTACAGCAATAGCCGTCAGGTTTTGGTTAACGGAAGGACGTCAAGAGCCTTGCACTCACCCGGACGCACATACCCCCTCTTCCCCAGCTCCTTTTCGAGCTGCACGTCTAACGCTTCGCTTCTCTCCCTTCGCGAAAAACCATAACCGTAATCATCTCCGAGGCCTAGCCACTGCCTCTCGCCGTCTATCTCGACCTCTGCTACCTCTTCCACTGCCAAATTACGCCCCTTTACCTCTTTGCGGTGCTCACGCCACACCTGCGCACGGCTCTTATCAAACGCAGCTTCGAGCACAGCAATGCGGCGTGCCAGTGGGTCAGTTTCTGCACCACGGATGCGATGCCACATGTACACCAAGCCGGCGAATAGCTCACGAAAAGTCTCGCGGAAATCCATTGCATGAGCAAAGGAACGGAGACGTGGCGTCCGCCTAGCATTGCTAGTCTGGAGATACGGCTTGTAGCTGAATGCCTTGATGTGCAGGAAAGCAAAGAGGCTGCAGTAGTTTCAGTATCGAGCGAAGTACGTCACGGTAAAGTCAATCAGTTCCCGCTGACCTCATCTCAAATGTCTCCAGGATGGCACCCCAGCCGATGTTGATCTCTCCGGCAGTCATATAGGGAGTCTGCAACAGATTATCAGAAACTAGTACTGCGACTTGGGCCCAAAGGTAAATCATACGTCTTTGACCACCCGCAACATAGTTAGCAAGGATAGAAATGTAGATTGCCAGAAGGTCAGGAATACTGTCAAGATGGTGTCGGGTTCGTTCGGTCAGGGCGTCACCGATACAGTGAATCGAACGCACCGACAGCTTTGACGGAGAGTAATTTCAGAATAGGGCGGTGCGGAGCCAACTCCTTTGCCACGCAAAGATACAACTGAACAAGGCAATACATGGCTATTGTGACGCTGATTGAAACGATCGTCGAGATCTGCCAGAAGACCTTCCATACAAGAGGGGAAATCTTAAAATTGAGCACCACGCACATAGATATGGCCCCAGGCGGGAGACCAAGACTGTTCGCAATACAAGCCAATGTGATTCAAAATGACAGCGACAAGTGTAGTCCTGGCCCCCGAAATATCAGCGGTGTATTTTAAAAAAAAAGGATACGACGCAACGTAGGTCGGACGACACAATACTGAAGTACACCCCACTTCATGAGCTGCAAAAAGAACAGGCCATCCTAGAAACGGCGCATTCGTCACGGGGCACAGGGGACTCGGAGTCCGACGACGGGAGCCGCCCACCTGTGGTTTCCATCTGACCAGACCGAGCGGGAAAACCCACTTCTTCCGAGGCAGCCCGCGCCGCCTGAGCTCTGCGTCGGCCTCCCTAGATAGGCCCCGTTTTCGAAAGATGGCTTTCTGCACTTCGGGGTCCGGGGATAAATACGTGAGCAGGAGGTAAAAGAAGGCCGTGAGCAGGATGGCCTCGTATGCGTCGCGGATGAGAAGCAAGGGCGTGGCGTTATCCTAAGACTACGCCGTCAGCGGACCAGCAGTTTCCAGGGATGAAGAATAGAGACCGGACCCAGAAGAGGTACGACGCAAGGCTGATGGAGGCGTAGATGGGAACCATGAGGAGCAGGCGGATGATATCTACGTGCAACCGTCGTGATCAGGTAGTCGGGGCGACGCAGACAGTGTGACAAAAACTTACAGCGCTGCTCTCGTTTCTAAGCGAATACGGAGGCGATGTCAGACTCTGTATAGACAGACGGTAGGGAGCGCAGGGACGGACTCGGAGGACGCACATTAGTATACCACTGGAGATGCTTGTTGATGAGCCAGAAAGAAGTGACAATAGCTATGGTGGTAAAGATTCCAGATACAATCCATCCCACATCATGCGCTGCCATGGGAGCGGTGAGCCCTCGTGCGAGAAAAAGATAAGCCTGACAGGACGACGACGCACCCTGAAATACAACATTGCCGTGCTGAAACAGTGGAGGCCCCTTCTGGGGTGCCTTTGGCGGAAAGCAAGTCGCACTTTTCGACATGCGTGATTGGAATGAATGCGAGAATTGGGAGCTCAGAGACGTGTGCAAGTCAAGAAAGATATCGTAAGGTTAGGTCGTTAGGCGTCGTAAAAGTAAGGTGAAATGAGCTGAATATGATACAATACGGGCAGCGTGCGTCACGGCTCGAGTACAGTCCGTGGGTTGGGTATCGCGAGAGGTTACCTAGACCTAGGCCGCCGTGAGGTCCTCGTAGTGGCCGGTCGTCGGGAAGCTCAGCTGTAGTGCCTACCCCACATCCAGGCACGCGTTTGGCACTCTCTCTTTACGGCAACCACCGTAACGCAAAAGAAGAGGGACGAAAGCGTACATTTATTTCATTTACTCGATTACATACACGCACCACGCTGAGTGCGACGCACAAAATACAGATCAAGAATCAACTGCCCCGTCACCATACCGTACACACAATCCGAGAAAGCAGTCCAGTCAGCCAAGAGCTCCGTTCACCAACGCACATCATGATGGCAACCTCCTCTCCCTCTATCTTATTCTCAGGTTCCGTATGTCGATCTTGATTCTTCCCCCCAATTTACTGACGTCCGATGTGCGTCCCGGCCAACTCCCGCTCGAGCTCCGCGCTGGGGTCATCGATGACCGGGCTGGGAGGACGACGGGTGCCGCCCTGCTGTGGCGTCTGACCATTGTAATAGCTGGAGGTAATTCCGTCCGCCGGCGCGTCCTCGCGAATCGGGGAAGCGGCGATATCGTCGCGCGTTGGGATAGACAACCTAAAATATCCGCGGGGGCAGCGCCGCAAAAAGTAAGCAGGCAGTAAACCGAAAAGAGAGTTGCGTTGCCGCGAAATCGGAAAACGCACTGCCGATTCTGGTTAGACCGTGCCGCGGCACGGACCTCTGCTCGGAAGAGGTTCACTTCCTCGACGATGAGCTTCTTCATGCCTTCGATCGAGTCCTCTTCTTCGAAGAAAAAGTCGAATTTCTGCCGACGAGTAGTTGGTCACGCTATTTAATCACCGACGGGTGATGAAGAAACTGGATCGGTCACATACATTCGGGCAGATGGGCTCGTCCGTCGGGTCGTGCCAGACGGCGAAATATGGGTGCTCCAGCGCCTGGTCGCAGGTGATGCGTTTCGCAGGATCAAAGTTGAGCATCTTGGAGAGCAGATCGAGCGCGAGCGGGTTTGCATGTGGGAACAATTGCGAGAACGGCACACGGGGCCTGATGGGCAGCGAACGGATGTAGTCTTGCGCCTAGTAGTCAATAGCTTGAGCAAAAAAAAATTGCGGGAAAGCGCTACAGCGACTTTCGGTGGGAGACGACGTACCCTTGGTGAGCCAACGCGGCGGAGGGTGTCCTCGGAGGGCGTCCCAAGATAGTGCAAGATCTGGTTCAGTTGATCGACATAGCTACAGCCAACCAAATGGGGATAAGGTCATCAGCACGAGAGATAGACGTCATAAGTGAGGGAAATCGCACTCACTCTCTCCCTTTAAAGATCGGCTTCCCGGCCAGTAGCTCGGCCAAGATGCAGCCAACGGACCACACATCGATTGCAGATGCCTAACGAAATCGTGCCATGGGCGTTAGCCACCCACCACACACACATTCCGAGACCAAAACAAAAGCCAAAAAAAAGTCCAAAGAGGAGGGCATGTTTTTTTCTCACGCACGTAGTTTGCAAAGCTGAGCATGATCTCAGGCGCCCGGTACCATCGCGTCGCGACGTACTCGGTCATGAAGCCCTGCTTCTGGGACTGATTGAACCCGCGCGCCAGGCCAAAATCGCAAATCTTGAGTTCGCAGTCCGCGTTCACGAGGAGATTGCCCGGCTTGAGGTCGCGGTGCAGCACGTCGGCCGAGTGGATATATTTCAGGCCGCAGAGTGTCTGGTAGATGAATGACTGGAAGTGGGCGTCCGAGAGGGGTTGGCCGGAGCGGATCTGAGACGCCAGGGTGAGGTGAGCGACATAGACAGTGGGGCAGGGGAGATCAAACGCACGATGGCGTGGAGGTCGGCCTCCATGAGCTCTTCGTATAGGTATACTTCATCGAAATTGCCATCCGGCCCAAAGACGATGTCCATATCGTACAGGCAAGTGATCTGCATCAGCGACGAAGAAAATGAGCTCCCGGGAACCCAACAACGCCGGTATTCCGTCCGCCAAAGAGAAAAAAAAACCCCCTCACGTTCTTATGCCTACGGAAGTGATGCAACAGTCTTTGTTTCGACGACGATCAGCATCGTACATGCGGAGCAAGAAAAAGAAACGCAAGTGCCATACATACTTGATCTCACGCAGACATCTCTTCGTGAGGATCCTCTGCGCACGCACAACGACAACAAGTCAGCAAAACGCGGCCTTGCCCAGACGGATCGCAACCCGCACGCACCTTTGTATTGATGTTCGTGATTTTCTTGATGGCGCAACCCTCGCCCGTGCGTCGGTGCTTTGCGGCTACCACGCAACCGTAGGCGCCTTGGCCGAGCTCCTTTACGAACTGGTATTCCGAGTCGACGACAAAGGTCGAGTTCAAAGCGGTGAAGGAGTGCCTTTGCAACATGACTTGTTGTGGTGCACTGGCAAAGAGGACGAGGATCAGGAAGGTACCCTACTTCCGAGTCGGGGTAGTGGGTTTGATGGCCATCGATCGGGCGTGATAACTGCGGTCCCAGCTCACGCAGTCCCACTTTTTATCTTTGGCCACTACTATGGAGGTAACTACGCAGGTAGCTTACATTCACGCACTGCGTCAATAAATCCTTTCACCTTATCTATATCTTTCCCCGTCCCGTCGTCAGTCTCCACCCCTCCGCTCACATCCACGGCCCAGGGACGCACGACGCTCACAGCTTCAGCAACATTATCTGGAGTCAAGCCGCCAGCAAGCACAATCGGCAGCGGTGACGACGACGTCGACGACGCGTCGCCAGTCGTCACCTCACCCTCGCCCGCAAGCACCACGCGCTTCGCCAACTCCCAATCGAACGTCTTGCCGCTCCCCCCGCTCAGTGCGCCGGGCGAAACGGCCGTATCGAGCAGTACGTGCCGATGGAGGCCCGGACGGGCGATACCTTTGAGGCCGCGCCCGTCGGCGCCGACGTGGTATACCCGGATGACAGGCACGGGGATCTGCTTGGTCCACTCGAGTGGCTCGGAGCCGTGCAGCTGGACCATGTCGAGTTGCGCGACGGCGACGCAGTGCAAAACGAAGGAGAGGGGCTGGTCCTGGAAGACGCCGACGAGGAGCGGGCGTGCGGCTGCGGACTGAGACAACCTGCGCGCGTGGAGGGTGAACCACGGATCGTTGTGAATAGCATCCGGTGATTCCGAGAGGGCGGGAGGCGCAGTCGACGCGCGCAGCCCGCGGACGGTCGAAGATATCGCCTGGGCCTGTTCCAACGAGATGCACCGCTTGCTGGTGGGAACAAACATCAGGCCAAGCATGGCCGCCCCGGCACTGGCCGAGAAGATTGCCTCTTCCATTGTTCGGATCCCACATATCTTCACCAAAGGCGGCCATAATGCCTCCGGATCTGGGGTTTTAGCCCAGTCGAGAAGCTCGGAGATGAATGCGCGAGTGTCCTTTGCCTGCATTAGGGCTTCTCCAACAAGAACGGCACTGACACCTTCCTGGACGTATCGCCGGACGTCTTCTCCCCCTGTAATGCCACTAAGGGCACATAAAATGACGTCTTGACCCTTGACCATATCTACGAGACGGGACGTCGTGCCCATGTCGACCTGGAAGTCGTGCAAGTTGCGATTGTTCACACCAATGACACGAGCGCCAAGAGCGAGCGCGGCCTCCATCTCGCGTGCGTTGTTGACCTCTACGAGGGGCTCCATCCCCAGCGAGAGCGAGTAGTCATACAAGGCGCGTAGGCGCGCAGCTGGGAGCATGGCGACGATGAGCAGCACCGTATCCGCGCCATGGAGACGCGCCTCGGAAATCTGGTATTCATCGAGGATAAAGTCCTTGCGTAGGAGGGCTGGCCGGTTAGGGAGTGCGTCCACGGCCTGCCGCGCGAGACGTAGGTCGAGCAGGGAACCCTTGAACCACGTTGGTTCGGTAAGGACCGAAATTACGGACGCGCCGGAGAGCGCATAAGTCAACGCCTGTTGCGCAGCGTTGGCGGAGAGCGCGATGGGACCCTTGGAGGGGCTTGCGCGCTTTATCTCAGCCATCAGTGCGGGAGTTTTAGCTTTGAGCCGCGCGACGAGGGGGACAGATGGCGGCGCAAGGTGCATAGAAAGGAAGGTCGCGAGGTCAGAGGGGGTCGTGCCCGGTGTAGCCTTGGCTGCTTCGACGTCCTTGAGGCGTTGCGCATATATTTTCTCTAACACGCTAGAAATTTTTGCAGCCGGGGCTGTGGGCTGATCGTTCGAGATCTCGATTGTAAAAGGAGGAAGATTCTGATCAAGCACACGGGCGGTCGGATTTTCTTCCCAATGCCCACCGTTAAGCTCCAGGAAGTTGCGGAAAAGGTCATCGCCAGACTCGGAGAGTATGCTCTCAGGGTGATACTGCACGGCCTCGAGAGTGTATTTGCGGTGACGCACGCCCATGATGACGCCGCTTTCCTGGGAGGATGCAGTAATTGCGAGGTCTGCTGGGAGACTTTTGACATTTGCGCTGAGGGAGTGATAGCGAGTCGACTTGAAACCCTGGGGGAGGCCACGGAAGCAGCCGCGGCCGTCGTGCCTAATTTGACTCGATTTTCCATGCATAATTTCACCGGCATAACTGGTAGGTGGGGAATGGAGAAATTAGCAACAAGGCTCCGGGTTAAGAGAGATCACGGCTCGTGTACCTGATCTCCCCACCAAAGACATCCACGAGACACTCTAGGCCCATACAAACACCAAGGACTGGTACACGTCCCGTGAAATGGCGGATTGCATCGCGCGAGATGCCCGAGTCGGTAATTGGATGCCCTGGGCCAGGGGAGATGATGAGGGCACGAATTTGTAGGAGTGGAAGGGTGTCGGATTCAATAGCGTCGTTACGAATCACGGTCACGTCTGCGCCAAGGAGGGTCAAGTGTTGATAGAGGTTCCAAGTGAAAGAATCAAAGTTATCGATCATAAGCACGTCCAGGGGACGGGCGAGATGTTCTGGTAGGGCCATGGCGCCAGGGTTGAAGCTCGACGGAGCTGAGAGTTGGGTGGCGTCAAACTTTTACTGTAGATCGAATATCATGATCAATCAGGTGGACACCATCCACGGGCCCGCGGTCAACGTTGGGCATCGCTCGGCCCTGACATTTACAGTATCGTTTCACGTACGTACATACAGTGCCGTCCATACCCTAGCCTATAATAGCAAGTACATAGGGTAGCTGAGTGTACATGTGGCAGTTGGCATAGATACCTCTCGTGGGTTTTTACAGTGAATTCACTGTGTCACCGTGCGGAGGTGGGAAGGTTAAAACCATCCCGGTGCCGAGAAAGTGAAAGTAGAGTACTGTATCGTATAGATCTCATGTGATCGCCATGTGCTCAACAGCCACTGCGTCCTTGTTGCTGCGGGGCGCCTCAACGCCTCGTGACATGCCACGAGGTTGTCAAGACAATGGACAGGTACATATTGAACGTGAAGAGATTCCGTAGTAGGAGCCATCGATACCCGATAGAAAGTATCCCAACGATGTGAAAGTGTAGCAACGCACAGCGCCCTTCAGAGCGTCTATTACGCAGCACAGCAACGCCAAGAAAACATGCGACGAGAATGCCGGCATTGCGTTCAAGACGACTGGGCCTTTGAGGCTGAGTATAGGACATTTTTTTCGGGTCTCTCGGACACACAATCACATATTGTTATACTGTAGGTGAGATGGGCTGGAGGGATGCGGTGCAATGGGAATATGAATCCGGATGGGATCAAAAAGGCAGGGACGCCGGTGCCGGATCATGGCAACCGCGACGACGCGACGGAACGATCACTGGCATCAGACGGAATCTCACATGGCATGGCCGTGGATTTTTTAACTGTTTTGACTGCTACAGATTGAGATATATGATATATCGAATGTAGAGGAACCCTCTACCCCACCTTTTGCCCCTTTCCATTCCTCACGACCTACCACATTCCTTCTTTGTGTTGTCCCTCATTATTTCCCCGCGTCCGGCACGCCCTTCTTTTACCCCCAGAGGCATCACTTTATTTTTTTAATAAACACACAGCTTCCCTTCTTCTCTTAAACACCCCCGCCCATCCTTCTTTTCCTTCAGTTCCAACCCTTCCAAGATGTCCCTAAAGGCTGAACTCGAGACTTGGGCTGCCGCTCTCAAGGCCTACGACGAGGAAGATTTCGAAAAGAGCCTCGAGCTCTTCTCTGTCCGTCGCCGTTTTTTTTCCGTCCCAGCGTCTCCTCCCTTCTTACCCTTTTCACTCTTCTCAGGTCATTGCCGACTCTTCGAAAATCCTCACAAATATGGGTCTCATTTACGCTACTCTTGGCGAGCACGAAGCTGCCGTCGAACAGTTCATAGCTGCCACCCGTCTCGACAACTACCTTGCCGTCGCGTTAGTGACCTTTGCGTCCCCTCCCCCAGTTATCCTTTTTTTCTTCTCATCTTCAATTCCAGTTACTTCCAGTGTGGCGTCTCGAATTTCTTACTTGGTCGTTATGATCTCGCCGCCAAAGAGTTTGATGATGCCCTATCCTATTTACGAGGGAATCAATTCATGTACGTAGCTCACCCTGCTATCTCCCTGGTGTTGTTGCGAATTTACACAACCTGTCCAGCAACTATACCCAACTTGGCCTTGCATTCAATCTATTTTCCGCAGAGGTTCTTTTTAACAAGGGTAAATCCTCTCTCTCTTATTTGATATATCTAAACGTCGTGTGTCAGGCCTTTCTTTAATCTATCTGGGCCAGATGCAAGAGGGAATGGCCGAGTTGCAGGAAGCCACGAGGCAAAAGGCGACAGAGGAGCATGGCGTGATCGATGAGGCCATTCGCGACCAAGGAGAGGGTTACACAGTTTTTAGCATAGTGTGTCTCTCGAGACCTTTGTCCCTCCTTAACATTGACTGGATCCGTAGCCCGTCGGTGTTCTCTACCGACCGTCAGAGATCAAGCTCAAGAATGCCAAGACCCGCGACTTCTTGGGCAAAGCCGTAAGACGCCCCTTCCTGTCATGACCATGTGTTTACCCATTTTTCCACAGAAACTCGTCGCTTCGGAGAATCCCAATGAGGCATACACGGCTTTCACTGGCGTTACTCGTTTACGGCAGGGCATTAGCCCTCAGAATATTTACATTGATCAAACCGGAGACGAAGGAGGCCTCGCCCGAGCTCCTACCTTGGGTCGCTTAAGTGCGCACCGCCTTATTTAAGCTATTTGATGGATCTCATCGTCTACTGTTTCTAGAGGGACCGGACTTGGACGTGCAACCTGTTGGCTCCCTCGCCCGTGCAAAGACCACTCTCAATGGTCCGGCCAACACTCGTGAACGTATTGGGGGTGAGACCGCCGGCGTAGGAGCCTCTCGATCAGTGTCACCTCGAGATGATGATCTGCCAACCGCCACCGCCATCCGCCGTAACAACACCGCCATTGCTACCGGGCGTCCTGGTCAAGCAGGCTTTCCCACGCGGGGACTCAGTGTGCGCAGACCTAGCGCGGACGATGCCGCTTCTGCAACATCTCCCAGAAGTCGTGCGTAAACGTTCTCCATCTTCCGTTTTCTATACTCTCTAATCCACCGGCTCGTCTTACAGTGGGACGGGCGACTGAAATCTACGACAGTCTTTTAGACTCGTATGCTCAACGATCTCCGCCGCTGCCGATGCCAGGCAGCAACAACGATCGCGTCGCAAACTGGGCACGGGGCAGCACAGGCGGGTCTACACGCTCACCGAGTGCGTTTGGGGGCTCCCGCTCTGGCACCCTCAAGCGACGCGTCACACGGCGCACGGTTGCGCCGAGCGTCTACGACGATGAAGAGGAGGGCTACGGCTCGGGCGAGTGGGATGAGATGTACGAGCTGACGAAGATCCGCGTAAAGATCCACTTTGACGGCGAGGTGCGCGGCATGGCACTTGACCCCGAGATCCCCTTCGCCGAGTTTAGGCAACGCGTGGCGGACAAGTTTGAGACGATTCCTCAGGCGATCATGCTCAAGTTCCGCGACGAGGATGGTGGGAAGGTCTCGTTGCACGACTCGAGCGATTACGATCTTGCGATAGAGACGGCCCGCGAGAGCGCCAAGGGCAGGCCAGAGGGCAAGCTCGAGGTCTGGTGCGAGAGGAAGTAGTTTTTTTTTTTCAAATGGTTGCTTCTCAGTGGCGCGGGGTTATTGCTGTAATTCCTGGGGTTTAAAATCTATCTGTATATAGTGCGTTTATTTGCGATAATTATTATAGTACGCCACTATACATTCCGTTCGTTCTTCGTGCTTGTTTCTTTTTTTTTTTTTCTTCATTTCCCTTGTTTTTATCGGTGCGGTGCGCCCTGACATTGTGTCCTCGAGGATACCACTCACTACAATATAGAGCAGAGATGTACAACTTTGTCACCTGTGCGGTCCAAGTCGCATTCCGTGATGGCAACTCGAAGGCGCCCAGTGGAGACGAACTTGACATCAGATAAGAAATGAAAGGGGTGCGTTGCCATGCTCGAGAAGGGACAAGAAAACAACAATTTAAAAATGCTATGTACTGTACAAGACGTGTAACTGAAGTTGTGTGCGATGGTTGATCAAGAACACTTCTGAAACCTACCCATGAGTTTTTCCATTTCCCGAGTTGGTTGGTTTGCGGGGCTTTTGTACCCCAAACCCATAATCTCCTCATACCCTATACCCATAGCCTTTGGCTGGATAAACGGACACCAGCCCGGACATCCCATTCAGGAGATTTGAAGCCACTTTGAGAGCAAGAAATAGAACCTCTGATAGCGACGCAGCCAATGAGAGGGCCTTGGCCAAGACGCAAATTCTAGGGGGCTGCTGAAAGTATGGTCCATGGCCATCTCAAAGTATAGTATATTGAGGATCTGGATGGTCCATTGGCATGTAACAACTTGAACACCTTGTCGAGCTCCTTCAAACATCAGTTGCCCTCTGATGGGTTCAAGTCCATGGTCCTAACTGTTCTCACTCCTTACTTCACTGGCATGAGTACCTCTAAAAATACTTCATTCTTACTTTACTTCACTTGCGTTACTCAAATCTGTTATCCATTGGGTCGGTATCTCAAACCACCACCCCAAGCTACCAAGCACACCCCAGATACCCCATAACTCCTCACAACCCATAGCCTAGGCTTTCACGACAGCTATAGGTTAAGAAATATGGAACACAAATGATGAGCTTCCAAAAAAAAAAAGCCGAGCGTCATATGATGGATAACTTGGGATATGGTGCTGCATGGACAAGACCAATAAAGGGTAAAATGGGAACAGGCAGTGCTACCCCTTGATCCCGTGTACCATGCTAACTACGATCACCGCACTCGCGTTTACCTTCGATCACTGCGCTCGCGTTTACCTTCGATCACCACACTCGCGTTTACCTTCCCACGCGCGCCACCAGAACCCGGGTGCGGTGAGAGGTTCTCGTGATTTCATGGCCAGCGTTCGGGTCCTTAAATTCCTCCGTTCCACAGAGGGCAGGGACAGGCGTTTGACAGGCGTTTATTGGATGCTTACACTGAAGTGACAGTGAAGTCCTCACATCACCCTCTCGAGCCCAGTATAAAACCAAGCCATGCAATGGCCGAGCGCCAACTCAGCATGACATATCAACATAAGCTCCCTTCGCTAAGCCCCGTATAACACCTTCGAAACCACAGTATCGGATGGCCGAAGTCGAATTGCAACTTGAACAAGACAATCGCTCCCTGGGAAATAGGTTTTCTCGTTCCCAGCTACAGGATAACGTACAGCAAAATGTTACGGTCAGCCTTCAACATCGTGACATACCATCTATTATAAGTGCTCATCTTTGTGCATCGTCCTTTAGGTCCTGCCCGCTGCCGACCATGGCCAAGGTCATTGGGGGGATATACCTCCGCCAGCTGGGAACGTTGCTACACAAGGTGGACCACAAGACCCGCACCCCAATAACGTCGCCCACTATGGATACTACCCCCTTCCACAACCAGGCGTAAGTAATCCCCGTCCGTGCACTTTCGGGTTTCCTTCTCACTAATGACCCTGTCTTCCACAGGGCCCTGTGCTCCCATATATGTGCCACAATGTAAGAGTTGCTCAAGACTTCCCAGCACAGCCGGAGCTTGTTGTTCCTGTATGTTCTGACTTTTCTTTCCCGTATGGGTGGTTAGGTGTCTAACTGGATCTTCACCGCAGGAACTTGGCTACGCTGCTCAGCATGTTGCACCAGGTCCTGCCCAAGCCGCCTTTCCTGGTCCTTCGGTTCAACGTGTCCCCGCTCCCGACCAGCTAGCGGCGAAGAATCTCCGACGCCTTGCAAACCGTTTCTTGAATCACCCCGATACATAAATCGAGGTGGTTCTCGTGGAACCGGGACCCGGTGGTCGCTTCTAGGTTATTATTTCGCTCGAAATAGCCGATTTTATGTGATGCAGCGTTTCTTGTCATCACCTCTCGATGGATTGACTTTGGAAGTACTGAGAAAGAGTTTGTGTGTTGTGTTGATATAGGTACCTACTGTATGCATGATTCCTCTTCAGAAGAAAAAAGGCCTGGCTTCTGATTTGCGTGTTCTGCTTCATGTGAAAATGTCCTGTTACGATATATCGTCCACCTTCAAGTTGAGTGCCGCATTATGATCCGCCTGCGCGAAGGACGTCACCAAGAACATTTCGGCCCTTGATGTGCGTCATAGACGATGCCTTGCCCCACAACTTTAGGGTCATCGTCTCCGTCCGTGACGTGTCCCGCATTGCCAGCGGTGGTGTCCGCTGAAATCGCTGTCGATAGCGAGGTTGAGGACTCGAAAATGATGCGAGAACGGCTTCTAGGGACGTCCAGAATGCCACTGTTTCCATCCCCATCGCATCCACGTCCACGCTCTGCACCATCTCCACATCGTCATCGGGCCCCATAGTGTCCTCGATGATACCACTCAGTACAATATAGAGATGCACATGGACAATCTTGCCACTTATGCAGTCCAAGTCGCATTCTATGGTGACTCGGTGCTCAGTATAGACGAACTTGACATCCGTTTCGAGAAGATGAGAATCGAAAGGAATACATTGCCATGCCCAAGAAGGGGGGAGAAAGGCACCAAAACAACAATTGTAAGATGCTATGTACAAGCCATGTAGGTTGAGAGGGGTACTATAGTATACGTTATGACTGACGTTGTGCGGTGGTTGACCACCAACAACAATGCGATACCAGTGGATGTGGCGAAGATCATCTTTCAAAGTTCCTCCGCTGTCCGCCGTGTCGTAGACTCGTAGTAAAGTCTGACATCCTCCCGTCGCTTTCACTTCACCAGCAACTTTATGATGATTCGAACGACAACACAGAAGTCCTCCGCCATCCGTCCTTTCCAAATCTCAATACAACTTATTGTAGTGTCGTCAATTCTGTTTTTAATTCCTTATAATTACCGTCCGTTTTCGGCTTCGTCTCGATGTCTTTTCAAAATGTCTCTAGCTTTTTTCCCCACCAACCCAGCTTTGCGTTTCAATCGGCCGGTCTATGTAAGCTCTGCCGATGGGTGTTCAGTCTGGCCCTGTAAGTTGGGTGCAGTCGCGATAGACGCGTTCACTGGATCTGCTCTGCGTCCGGTATTGATGAAAAAAAAATTATTTATTAAATGGTACGAGTATACTGTGGCCCTCCTGATGATGAGAGGGCAATTGCCCATAATCGCCACGAAGGCGGACGGCTCCTCCCAAGTTGAGGCAGGCCATGACCCAATGCTACCCCTATGTTGTCGACTGTGGTGATAATCGGCGTCACCCGCTGCCCCGATGCCAAGGAGCGCGGGCGGGGAGGACACCGTGCCGTGACAGTGATGAGTGACGTTATTCTTGTCGTCATCGTCATTGGTCACCCCCATATTTGATGGAGCGTGAGGTGCTGCGCGGATTGGTGGTAGTGGTCGCGGTTGTGGCCATAGTCATCATAGCCACGTTCGTCGCGGTCGTCGTCGTCGTTGTTGCCGTTCATGGCTATGGTTGCCACCGTCGTGGTACTCGTGGTGGCAGTGGGGTAGCCATGGTCATAGTGGTCGCAGGTATGGTGGTCGTTGGTATTGTCGTGGCTGTGGTGGTTGTGGATGTGGTAGCCGCCATCGTCATCGTGACCGTGGGGTAGCAGATGTGACCTGGGGTCATCATCACCACTGCCACCGTGGCTGCGGGGTTGCAGCCGTGGTCAGGACACGGGAGATGGGACAGTGAGGGGAGAGGGGACATTGATGGGTGAGGGGACAGTGCTGGGGACAGTGACGGTGAAGCGGGAGGCGGCACGTGACCTAGGAACCTCGCACCAAGCTGCAATCGAGATTTTTGATGAATATTAGCCCTCGTGGTCATCGCTCTCAGAATGAATAGACTCCGGGATCACGTCATCGGATCCAGCCCCACTTCATCCACAGACAGGATGGCCCAAGAAACGTTATTGGGCGTCCTGGAGATGTATATTCAGAAGGACGTGTGAACGCGGTGTCGGACGATACAAGGTTTGTCGTGCAATGCCAAAATGGATTTGATTTACTCCGGACCGTCTGGTACAGCAATAAGCGCCCACGGGATGTGCCGCAATAAACGCCCACGGGATGTACCGCAATGAATGGGATGTGCCTCAAGAAACGCCCACGGGATGTACCGCAATAAACGCCCACGGGTGTGCCACAATAAACGCCCACGGGATGTACCGCAATAAACGCCCATGGGATGTACAGTACAGCAATAACGGCCCATGTGATGTACCGCAATAACTTGAAACGCCCATGGGATGTACCAATGAGCACCCATCCAGAACTCTGACGTCTCTCTGTGAACCTTATATCAACCCAGTTAAGCGCCTCGCGCATCTCGTCTGTCTTCTCCAGTTTATTAGGCAGATGGAACTCCAATTTCACATAACCAAACTCCGCGGCGTCAAAGCTGCCTCCCTTACTGTATACATTTCTCGCTGGGCGTCAAGAAGGGGCCGTCGTTGTGAGGCGTTGGCGGTTTTACTGAAATGACATTGGACGCTGGACACTTTAAGACAAGTTATCGGATCGATATAAAACAAAGTCATACCATGACCGAGCGACAACTCAGCCCCACATATCAGCGTACGTTCCCTTTGCTAAGCTCGCTTTCGGAGCCACAGTATCAGATGGCCGCGGTCGAACTGCAACTTGAACAAGACAATCGCCCCCTGGAAAATTGGTTTTCTCGTTCCATTCCGCCCCAGCTACAGGATAACGTACAGAAAAATGCTACGGTCAGCCTTTAACATCGTGACATACCACCTATTGCAAGTGCTCATCTCTGTGCATCATCCTTTAGGTCCTGCCCGCTGCCGACCATGGCCAAGGTCGTTGGGGGGATACACTTCCGCCATCCGGATCCGGGAACGTTGCTACACAAGGTGGTCCACAAGACCCGCACCCCATTAACGTCGCCCACTATGACATGGGACACCACTCCCTTCCACCACCAGGCGTGAGTAACCTCCGTCCGTGCACCTTCGGGCTTCCTTCTCACCAATGACCCTGTTTCCCACAGGGTCCTGTGCTCCCATATATGTGTCACAACGTAAGAGTTGCTCAAGGGTTCCCAGCACAGCCAGAACCTATTGTCCCCGTGTGTTCTAACTTTTCTTTCCCGTATGGATGGTTAGATGTCTAACTGGATCTTCACCGCAGGGACGTGGCTACGCTGCTCAGCATGTTGCACCAGGGCCTGCCCAGGCCGCCTTTCCTGATCCTTCGGTTCAACATGTCCCCGCTCCCGACCAGCTAGCGGCGGAGAATCTCCGACACCTTGCAGACCGTTTCTTGAATCACCCCGATACACAAATCGAGGCGGTTCTCATGGAACCGGGACCCGGTGGTCGCTTCAAGGTTATGATCTCGCTCGAAATAGCCGATTTTATGTGATGCAACGTTTCTCGTCATTACCTCTCGATATATTAGCATTGGAAGTCCTGAGAAAGAGTTTGCGTGTCGCGTTGATATGTGTACTTACTGTATGCATGGTTCCTCTTTAGAAGAAAACCAAAAAAAAAAAAAGGCCAGGTTTCTGATTTGCGTGTTCTTCATGTGAAAATGCTCAAGTCGAGCACCGCATCATTATGACCCGCCTGCGCGAAGGAGGTCAATCAAGAACGCGGTTTCGGCCTTGATGTACGTCACAAACGATGCTTTGCCCCACAACTTTGTAAAGTCGTCGTCTCCGTCTGCGACGTATCCCGCATTGCCACCGGGCCCCATTGTGTCCTCGAGGATACCACTCACTACAACATAGAGATGTAAAATCTTGCCACTTGTGCAGTCTAAGCCGCATTCGATGGCAACTCGGTGCTCAATAGAGACAACATGAGATTCGTTTTGAGAAGGCCATTGCCGTGCCCAAGAAAGAAACAACGATAACTACAAGATGCTATGTACAAGACGTGTAGGTTGGGACGGGTATGCGTTATATGACTGACTTGAGTAATGGTGATCAACAACGATGCTTGCTGAAATTGGAAGAAAAGTAAAAGATCCAACGTGTTTATTATTGCTTCATGCGAAAATGTTCTGCTGCAAGATATCCTCCGCCTTCAGGTTGAGTGCTGCAGTATGATCCGCTTGCGCGAGGTCAACCAGAGACGCTTCGGCATCGACGTCCGCTACGGACCACGCCTTGCCCCACAGCTTTGCAAAGTCGTCGTCCTCGTCCGTGACCTGTCCCGCGCTGCCAGCGGCGATAGCAGTGGTGATGGTGTCCGCTGTCGACGACAACGAGGTCAAGGACTCAGAGGAAGATCCAAGAAAGGCTTCGAGGGACGTCCAGAATGCTTCCATCTCCATCGCGTCCAGGTCCAGGTCCAGGTCCACATTGCCATCGGGCTCCCTGCCAGTAGTACAAGTACTAGTAGGAGTCTGCGGCTGTGAGGAGGTGCCCGCGCCTGCGGAATCGGGGGCGTCTGGGAGGGCGTCGCTACTGCTTAAGAGCGGGCTCGGCGGTGGTAGTCGCGAAGAGGGCGGGAGCGTGTCAGACCACAAGCGTTGCGCGACCCTCCCATGCTTCTCCTGCTCCTCCTCATCGTCACTTCCGCGTCGGCCAGTTTCTTCCTCTTCCTCCTCATCGTCCGATGCAGCGGGTAGCGAGCTCGCAGGTGTATCGACCAACGCGTCGCCATCTTTCTCTTCCTTGCCCGCACTATCGCCCGTATTGTCGGCTCCCTCTGTGCCCTTACAGCGCAACGGCGACGCAGCAGGCCGCAAGACAGTCCCAATGCCACGCCCACTCAGCACGCTCCGAATCGGCGAGAGCACGAGCCGAAGGGTGTTCTCGTCATCGTCGGCATCGGGCGAGAACAGCGGGCTCGATGTGGAGGGAGGGTCAGAGTGCCGCGCGGCACCAGCGGACCTGCGCATCGGCGTACACGGCTCAAGGACCAGCGTGGAGTCCACCGCGGTATGTGATGAAGGTGGTGGCGGAGAGGATGTGCGGAGAATGTCCGCGGGAGCAGCCATGACGGGCGCTGCGGCTACGGCCAACGACACCCGGCGTGGCTGTATGCCAGCCGAAGGAGGGGGAGATGGCGGCGGCGGCTCGATGGGCATTTGTCCACGTGACTTGCGGCGCCGTGACCGCTTGCGCTCGAACGCTTTGGCCTGTTCGTGTGGATCCTCCGCTTCTTTGCGCGCGAGCGCCTCCGCCAACATGGGCGGCTTGGTTGCGGTCGTGGTACGTGCCCACTCGAGGACGACATACGTTTTCCTGACTTTATCCGGCGCTGGAACGGAGTCCGGAGTGAGCGTGGACGTAGCAGCAGCCTTGGACGTGGCCTTGGAAGGCGCTGTGTGCGCTGTCTTTGGAGGAGAGGGAGATGCAGCGGCGACGAGGGCGCTTCGTGTGGCGAAGAGGTCAGCGTTTGCACGCGGTATTTGCAACGGTACGGGTTTACTTGAAACGTGATGGGATTAAGCAGCCAGTAAACAACCATACAACCTCGAGAGCAGATTCTCCTGATGCTGTTTTGTTTATAATTCCGGTGCCAAGAGCGCTGTCGCCAGAGGCAGCAAGCGCCCATGACATGAGGCCCATGCCGACCGCGACACTGGGAAGCGGCTGATGAGAAGACGGATGAGCCGGAAGCCAAGGACACGACCATTGTGTTGGGAGCAGCATCTGACTCAGAAGGGTCGAGTAGATTGAAAAGTCGCGGAACACGCTGCTGCCCTGCCAGTACTTTCAACGCGTACCCGGGTTAATCCGGACCGTCACCGCGACCGCGCCTCTCACGTGCATCTTAGATATATAACGATTTGATTTGATTTGATTCACGTAGGCACGAGGTTGATCTAACGGGGCAGTTGAAAATATGTCCACAATCGTACAGAATAAAGCAGAACTATGGCAAACTACACCATCAGGACCATTCAATTATAATCAATCGGTCTCGCAAGGCAAAGGAGCACGTGCTCCAGACGGACCATTCGTCCTCATCGAAGTCGTCCAGCCAGATCTTCGCTTCCGCGTATTCTTCTCTCGCCCGCGCAAGTGTTTTCGTGATTTTCACGGTTACCTCTGCCTCGGTGATGGCTGCAGTGCCCTCCCGCAATTTTCCATAGTACTGGATGTCCTTACATGAGGACTGCACCCTGGACACACCAAGCGCCGCGGATGATCCCTTGAGGAAGTGGCCTAGATCAGATAAGACTGTGAGGTCCTTTTCGCCCTAAAACGCCAGATGAGCACGTCTGGGGTGAAGGGAATGGTGTGAGAGCGCACAGGGCATCGTCCATGCCCTCGAAGGTTTTCTCCGCTCGTTCATAGTACGCATCGACCATGCCCTTCGAGAACGACTTGTCATCTTCGTCGTCGAGTTCGAGTATTTGGTCGAACACTTCTTGGTCGATGACTCGTCAGGGGCGCTGTTTCCGACAGGCTTTGGGATGACAATGAATGCGCGTAAGTGTTAGAGAGGCCGACGGGGGGGAATATTCCGACACACCTTTTCAACGTTGGGTTTTGACTGGCCTCGTGGTGGATGTCGGCTCAGCTTGTACCGATACCGGGGATGTCTTGTGAGTTGATGGGGAGGACGAGAGAGGTGCCTGGGCACTGGGCGTGGAGCGGTTGACGTGGATCAGGTGCGTACCCATCCAAACAGTGCCAACCGTTTAGATCTCTACGAGAACCTAGCCATTCGCCAACCAGAGCTCTCACCAATTGGTCAGGCGAGGAGTGCGCGCCATATTCGTGCAACTCCAGCAGCTAGCTTCACCTGGTCGGCAAGGTATCCATGCCCATTTCGATACAGTATTAGTTCAGACAGAAAGCGAAAAGGACAATGAGAACACCAAAGGCACATACCTTAAGGGCCCATTCGGTAGCTCCGGAATCGAACGTCCCGATTTCGAAAACAGCCGATTTGCCGAATTCGGACGTCGATTTGGCAGGCCGGTTTCGAAACTGGAGCTACCGAACGGGCCCTAATGGTCCGGGACAAGTTCACTGCGGTTCGATGTGATTTTCTCACAACTCATTCCTGCGGGTCGTCGTGTGGCCCAAGTCCGTGCTACTTCCTCACTTCCTGATCATCTTAGAACACCTCGGCTACCCAAGAAGCTTGCATATATCGAGTGGTTTTCGCCTTTTCGCTCTCTGGGTCCTGACTCGCGACTTCACTCCGTTACACGCTCCACTCGAAACTACAGGTCAGTTGCTGACATCATCCAGCTGTCATCTCTCACCAAAGTTTGGTACCAGATATAATTCCTCTGGGACGTGGATACGGGATGACGCCCTTGAGAAGTACCGAAGCTTTCATATTAAACAAGTACATCCACCTCGACATTTGGTACCAGCACGAATGTCATGTATCAAGCCCATAACAATGGTAACACTGCTCCATTTAAGATACCCAATACGGGTACATTCACTGTAGCAAACGCAACCTACAGTAATCTATGAAGCAGCCTACCAGCGCTATGTTGATCAACGAAGCCTATCGCGGCTATATGAACGAAGCCAATCTACAGAAATTTTCCATTTTCCTGATGGATGTTGTGGGACACAAATGCGGTGCAGTCACGGTGATGAGCTTCCAAAAAAAATCTATTCAATTGGGATGCGATGCTGGCAGCAGATCAGTAACTCGGCTGAAGCTTTTAGTGCAGCGTTGGTGAAAACAAGAACCAATAAAGGGTAAATTGGGTACTGGCACAGGGTGCGCCCGTGCGCGCCACTGGCAGCAACACGAATGTTTCACTCGTGACTTCCTTATCTAGTCCCTGTCCTCCCTGGTCCTCTTCCCCTATTCCAGCGCAGCATTCTCGTCAGTATGCTGCACTGCACCACTACGGCATTGGTGGATATGGCCTCCTTAAACGAGCGCTGAAAACGTTCTGTATCGGAGTTTCAAAACAGAACTTCACTATGGCATTCCCGCATCATAGTTCATCGATGGATCTATCACAAAGAAGTAAGAACAAGCGCGTCTGTCCAACGTCCGGCCGCTTCCTTCTGCTTCGGGCCTTCGGCTCTGAACAGCGGACGGTAATTTGACATAGGTTTTTGTAATCCTTATTGACTAAAATAATTTCGACACGCTTCAACAGTATAAAACCGAGCCATGCAGTGACCGAGCGACAATTCAGCACGACATATCAACATAAGCTCCCTTCGCTAAGCCCAGTATAACACCTTCGAAACCACAGTGTCAGATGGCCGAAGTCGAACTGCAACTTGAACAAGACAATCGCTACCTGGGAAATAGGGTTTCTCGTTCCATTCCGCCCCAGCTACAGGATAACGTACAGCAAAATGCTACGGTCAGCTTTTAACACCGTGACATACCATCTATTACAAGTGCTCACCTCTGTGCATCATTCTTTAGGTCCTGCCCGCTGCCGACCATGGCCAGGGTCGCTGGGGGGATATACTCCCGCCAGCTGGGATCGTTGCCACACAAGGTGGACCACAAGACCCGCGCCCCATTAATGTCGCCCACTATGACATGGGACACTTCCCCCCTCCACTACCACCACCAGGCGTGAGTAATCTCCATCCGTGCACTTTCGGGCTTGCTTCTCACTAATGACCCTGTCTTCCACAAGGGTCCTGTGCTCCCATATATGTATCACAACGTAGGAGTTGCTCAAGGCTTCCCACAGCCAGAACGTGCTATTCCTGTATGTTCTAACTTTTCTTTCCCGTATGGATGGTTAGGTGTCTAACTGGATCTTCACCGCAGGAACTTGGCTATCCTGTCCAAGCCTTTCCTGATCCTTCGGTTCAACGTGTCCCCGCTCCCGGCCAGCTAGCGGCGGAGAACCTCCGACGCCTTGCTAACCGTTTGTTGCATCACCCCGATACACAAATTGATATGGTTCACATGGAACCGGGACCCAGTAATCGTTTCAAGGTGATGATCTCGCTCGAAATAGCCGATTTTATGTGATGCAACGTTTCTCGTCATCACCTCTCGATGTATTAGGTTTGGAAGTACTGAGAAAGAGTTTGGGTGTCGTGTTGTGTACCTACTGTATGCATGATTCCTCTTTAGAAGAAAACAGAAAAAAAAGGCCAGGTTTCTGATTTGCGTGTTCTGCCAGTGCTTTGCTGCAAGATATCGTCTGCCTTCAAGCCGAGCGCGGCATTATGATCCGCCTGCGCGAAGGAGGTCAATCAAGAACGCTTCGGCCTTGATGTGCGTGCTGTGGACTGCTCCACAGTTTTGTAAAGTCGTCGTCTCCGTCTGCGACGTATCCCGCATTGCCAGCGGTAGTGGTGTCCGCTGCAATCGCTGTCGGCGACGGGGTCGAAGACTTGGAAAATGCGAGAACGGCTGCTAGGGATGTCCAGAACGCGACTATTTCCATCTCCATCGCGTCCACGTCCACGTTCTGCTCCACCTCCACATTGCCATCGGGAGCCATTGTGTCCTCGAGGATATCACTCAGTGCGATGTAGAGGTGCACAGTCTTGCCACTTGTGCAGTCTAACTCGCATTCTATGGTGACTCGGTGCTCAGTATAGACGGACTTGACTCGGACATCCGTTTCGAGAAGATGAGAATTGAAAGGAATACATTGCCATGCCCACGAAGGGGGGGGGGGCACGAATACAACAATTGTAATATGCTATGTACAGTACAAGCTGTGTAGGTTGAGACGGGTATACGTTATGATTGACTTTGTGCGGTGGTTGACCAACAACGATATATACGATCTTAGCGAAGATCTTTCCTCTTCGGGTAAAGTCCGCTCGGTCTCACCTTGATGTGATGGAAGTCGTAATGTGAAGTCTCCCATCACTTTCGCTTCACTGGCAGCTCTATGATGACCCGAATGACGACACGAAAGTCCTGCGCCATCCTTCCTTTCCGAATCTCGATTCAACTCACTGTAGTGTAGTGTAGTGTCGTCAATTCTGTTTTTAACTCCTCATAATCACCGTCCGTTTTCGGCTTCGTCTCAATGTCTTTTCAAGGCATTTCTAGCTCTTTTATCCCAGCAACCCAGATTTGCGTTTCAATCGGCCGGTCTATGATAGCTCTGCCGATGGGTGTTCGGTCTGACCCTGTAAATTGGATGCAGTCGCGATGGACGTGTTCACTCGATCTGCTCTGCGTTCGGACTGTGTTCGAGTATGGTGAAAAAAAAATATTATTATTAAATGGTACTAGGGAAGTCACTAGGGACATCTGTAATGTGTTGTACTGTCTAGGGTACACTGTTGCCCTCCTGATGATGAGAGGGCAATTGCCCATAATCGTCACATAGGTTGACGGCTGTTCCCAAGTCGAGGCCATGCTACGCCAATATTGTGGACTGTGATAATCGGTGTCACCCGCTGCCCCGATGCCAAGGAGCGCAGGGAGGGCACCGCGCCTGACAGTGATGAGTGTCGTTGTTTTTGTTGTCATCGTCATCGGTTACCCCCATATTTGATGGAGTGTGGGGTGCTGCGCGGATTGGTGGTAGTGGTCGCGGTTGTGGCCATGGTCATCATGGCCACGTTCGTCGCGGTCGTGGTCGTCGTTTTTGCCGTTCATGGCTATGGTTGTCGCGGTCGTGGCACTCGTGGTAGCAATGGGGTGGCCATGGCCATAGTGGTCGCAGGTATGGTACAGTCGTTGGTATTGTCGTGGCTGCGGTGGTTGTGGATGTGGTATCCGTCATCGTCGTCGTGGCCATGGGTGGCTGCTGTGACCTAGGGTCATCCATCGTCATCATTGACATCATGACTACCAGTCTTGTCACGACCCTGGGTCGGACCATGTCCGATATGCCGACACTATCGGTTTGACCAAAAAGTGTCAAGAGCTGTGAGACCAGTTGGTGTCACAGCCCACCAGGCCCGGCACACGGGCCAGCAGTGGTTACCATTTTTGGAACACTAGTGAACAGCGGATTTCTTTGACACATCAGTCCGACACCAATTTTCTTGACCTTTTTTGACCAGTGTCGATGCGACCATGACAAGACTGAGTAGAGACAGTGAGTAGTGTACGTGGGTCATGTGCCGCTCCCGGCACTGGCCGCTGACGGGCTACCACGGCCACGAACACAACTTCGATGACTATAATCACCACGGCCGCAACCCTGTAGTCATCAGTCTTGTCATGGTCGCATCGACACTGGTCAAAAAAGGTCAAGAAAATTGGTGTTGGACTGATGTGTCAAAGAAATCTGCTGTTCACTAGTGTTCCAAAAATGGTAACCACTGCTGGCCCGTGTGCCGGGCCTGGTGGGCTGTGACACCAACTGGTCTCACAGCTCTTGACACTTTTGGTCAAACCAATAGTGTCGGCATATCGGACATGGTCCGACCCAGGGTCGTGACAAGACTGGTCAGTCCTACGCCAGGATGCCGGACTCGGAGCCATTTAACTTATACGCGATCTGCCCGGAAAAACCGTCAACCCTTTAAGCGGCTCGCGTATCTGAGGGTAGTCTCATCTTAACTTTGGTTTCCCATAAATAGACTCCGCGGAACTTTTGGTTTCCCTAACTAGGCTCCGCAGAGCTTTGGTTTCACTTCCCATAACTAGACTCCGCGGCGTCAGAACGTCTCATCTCCCATCCCATATACATTTCTCGCTGGGTGTCAAAAGGAGGCCGTCGCCGTGGGGCGTTGGCAGTTTTATTGAAATAACAACTTGGTACATTGGACTATAAAACAAAGTCATACCATGACCGAGCGACAACTCAGCCCCACATATCAGCGTACGTTCCCTTTGCTAAGTTCAGAATAACACTTTCGAAGACACAGTATCAGATGGCCGAAGTCGAACTGCAACTTGAACAAGACAATCGCTCCCTAGGCAATAGATCTTCTCGTTCCATCCTGCCCCAGCTACAGGATAATGTACGGCTAAATGCTACGGTCAGCCTTTAACATCGTGACATACCATCTAGCATTGCAAGTGCTCATCTCCGTGCACCATTCTTTAGGTCCAGCACGCTGCCGACCATGGCCAAGGTCGCTGGGGGGATATACTCCCGCCAGCTGGGAACGTTGCTACACAAGGTGGACTACAAGACCCGCACCCCATTAACGTTGTCCACTATGACATGGGACACCACCCTCCACTACCACCACCAGGCGTGAGTAATCTCCATCCGTGCACTTTCGGGCTTGCTTCTCACTAATGACCCTGTCTTCCACCAGGGTCCTGTGCTCCCATATATGTATCACAACGTAGGAGTTGCTCAAGGCTTCCCAGCACAGCCAGAACGTGCTAATCCTGTATGTTCTAACTTATCTTTCCCGTATGGATGGTTAGGTGTTTAATTGGATCTTTATCGCAGGAACTTGGCTACGCTGCTCAGCATGTTGCACCAGGTCCTGCCCAGGCCGCCTTTCCTGATCCTTCGGTTCAGCATATCCCCGTTCCCGACCAGCTAGCGGCGGAGAATCTCCGACGCCTCGCAAACCGTTTCTTGCATCACCCCGATTCACAAATCGAGGTGGTTCTCATGGAACCGGGACCCGCTGGCCGCTTCAAGGTTATGATCTCGCTCGAAATAGCTGATTTTATGTGATGCAACGTTTCTCGTCATTACCTCTCGATGTAGAAGTACTGAGAAAGAGTTTGCGTGTCGTGTTGTTAAGGGTACTTACTGTATGCATGATTCCTCTTTAGAAGAAAACAAAAAGAGGCGAGGTTTCTGATTTGCGTGTTCTGCTTCATGTGGAGTTGTGCTGCTGCAAGATATCGTCCGCCTTCGAGTTGAGTGCGGCATTATGATCCGCCTGCGCGGTCAATCAAGAACGCTTCGACCTTGATGTGCGTGACAGACTATGCCCTTCCATTTTGCAAAGTCGTCGTCTCTGTCCGTGACATGTACCGTATTTCCAGCGGTAGTGGTGTCCGCTGCAATTGCTGTCAACGATGAGATCGACGACTCGGAGGGGATGCAAGAACGACGGCTTCTAGCTAGTGACGTCTCGATCGTGTCCACGCCCATGTTCACGTTCTGCACCACCTCCACATTGCCACCGGGCCCCGTTATGTCGAGGATACCACTCACTACAATATAGAGATGTACAATCTTGCCACTTATGTAGTCTAAGCCACACTTGATTGCGACTCGGTGCTCAGTATAGACGAACTTGACATTCGTTTCGAGAAGATCATTGCCATGCCCAAGAAAAAAAAACGATAACTGCCAGATGCTATGTACAAGACGTGTAGGTTGAGAGGGGTATGCGTTATATGACTGACTTGAGTAATGGTGATCAACAACGATGCATGCTATGAAAGAAAAGTAAAAGATCCAAAGTGTTTATTATTGTTTCATGCGAAAATGTCCTGCTGCAAGATATCTTCCGCCCTCAGGTTGAGTGCTGCAGTATGATCCGCTTGCGCGAGGAGGTCAACCAGGGACGCTTCGGCCTCGACGTCCGCTACAGACCACGCCTTGCCCCACAGCTTTGCAAAGTCGTCGTCCCCGTCTGTGACTTGTCCCGCGCTGCCAACGGTGGTGGCGGTGGCGTCCGCTGTCGAGGGCTCAGAGGAAGATGCAAGAAACGCTTCGAGGGACGTCCAGAATGCCTCCATCCCCATCGTATCCACATTGCCATCGGGCCCCATGCCAGTAATACTGGTACTGGTAGGAGTTTGTGGCTGTGGGGAGGTGCCCGCGCCTGCGAAATCGAGGGCGTCTGAGAGCGCGTCGCTACTGCTTAAGAGCGGGCTCGATGGAGGTAGTGGCGAAGATGGCGGGAGTGCGTCGGACCACAAGCGTTGCGCGACCATTCCATCCTCCTCATCGTCATCATCGTCCGACGCAGCGGGTAGCGAGCTCGCAGGTGTATCGACTGACGCGTCGCCATCTTTCTCTTCCTTGCCCGCAGCCTCGCCCGTATTGTCTGCTCCCCCCGTGCCCCTGCAGCGCAGCGGCGACGCAGCAGGCCGCAAGGCAGTCCCAATACCGCGCCCACTCAACACGCTCTGGATCGGCGAGAGCACGAGCGCGGGTTTGCCGAGCCGGAGCGTGTTCTCGTCGTCGTCGGCATCGGGGGAGAACAGCGGGCTCGATGTGGAGGGAGGGTCAGAGTGCCGCGCGGCGCCTGCGGTCCTGCGCATCGGCGTACGCGGCACAAAGGCCAGCGTGGAATCCGCCATGGTAGGTGATGAGGGTGGTGGCGGAGAGGATGTGCGGAGAATGTCCGCGGGAGCAGCCATGACGGGCGCTGCGGCTGCGGCTGCGGCGCTCACACTCACATTCACGTTGCTGCTTCCTAATGACACCCGACGTGGCTGTATGCCAGCCGAGAGAAGGGGAGATTGCGGCGGTGGCTCCTCGATGGGCATTTGTCCACGTGACTTGCGGCGCTGTGACCGCTTGCGCTCGAGCGCTTTGGTCTGTTCGTGTGCATCCTCCGCTTCTTTGCGCGCGAGCGCCTCAGCCGACATGCGCGGCTTGGTTGCGGTCGTGGTACGTGCCCACTCGGGGACGACATACGGTTTCCTGACTTTATCCGGCGCTGGAACGGAGTCCGGAGCGAACGTGGATGGAGCAGCAGCCTTGAACGTGGCCTTGGAAGGCGCTGTGTGCGCTGTCTTTGGAGGAGAGGGAAAGGCAGCGGCGACGAGGGCACTTCGTGCGGCGAAGAGGTCAGCATTTGCACGCGGTGTTTGCAACGGCACGGGCTTGCTTGAAAACGTGATGGGGTCTGAGAGCAACGGACGCGACAAGAAGGTGAGCTTGCGTTGAGGTGGCGAGCTCTCACAGTGACGCTTTGAGCGCCCGTGTGCCTCGGCCACGTCGCTCAACCTACGTTTCCTTTTGGGCGTATTTTCCGAAGCTACCGTTCCGCCACTACGTCGCCTGAATGTGTCCGGGTCAACGTTCTCCTTCTCAAGGACAACGATTTCATCGTCTGAATCTGTCGTCTCCGCGGCCGTGGAGGCTTGTGAAGAGGCTGGAGTCGGAGCAAAGTCGGATGCCGTGTCTGCTGGCTGCTGAGCGGGTTTGGTGAGAAGTTGAATGAGGGCATTGATGACCTTGGAGGAGCGGGGGCTCGTCTGCCTTGATGATGAGGACTCAGGGGCCTGGTTTTGGTAGGGGGCAAGTAGAGTGGACAGCGCCGAGCGCACGCCAGAGTCAGAAAGGTCAAGATCGTTGGGAGCAACGCTACGTGCGATAGCCTGGGTGCGGTCCCCATATTTCGGCACTTTTCCACCATCCTGTGGTTGGGATTTTACCGGGAGACCGCGGGCAGCCCTGATGAGTGGGTGAAGATGTGACTGAGGATCCTTCTTAGAAACGTAGCTGCTGGAGCTACGGGAAGTTCCCTTGCGCCTGCGGTCTCGTCTCAACGACTCCGTCTCAAAATCTGCGGACTTGGATGAATGCTTGGCGTCGAGCGATGTAGTCGTTGCAGCCGCATCAATAATATGAAATGGCTGGTTTAGATGGGTTGGTTGTGCTGGTGTTGGCATGGTGAGTGACGTTGAGCAAGAAGGCTATAGCACCTGTCTACACACCTGGTGGCATGTGCATAGGTGCCGGCACCGGCATCTGGGGCTGCCATGGATTTGCACCGTGCTGAAACGCTGGCGGTTGCTGGGCGTGCAAAGTCTGCCGCGATGTAATTAGCTATCGTACAGCCGTTAAGCAACCGGCAGTAAACGACAATACCCCTCGGAGAGCGAATACAACCTCGAGAGCAGATTCTCCCGATGCTGTTTTGTTTACAATTCCGGTGACAAGAGCGCTGTCGTCAGGGGCAGCAAGCGCCCAGGACATGAGGCCCATGCCGACCGCGACACCGGGAGGCGGCTGATGAGAAGACGTAGATTGGGATGAGCCGGAAGCCGAGGACACGACCATTGTGTTAGGAGCAGCATCTGACTCAGAAGGGTCGAGAGCGTAGATTGAAAAGTCGCGTTGGCCAAAATGCATTAGTTCGGGACTGATTGGCGGAATCAGGAAAAGACGGAAAAGGTTTAAAAACTTCCAGACCTCGATCTGCATATTGAGTGTAAGCAGAGCTTAAGAGATGTCGTGGCATATGTTGGCCGGTTGGAGGAGGATGTGCCAAGGGTGTACACCGGGAATTTATCTGGGGAACGGGCGAGGATGTACTGAGAGGATCCATCAATGGTGTACCAGATGCGGACTATAAAGTGTGAGTTTATTTAATAGCGTGATAGGTTGTAAAGCACCTTGAAGGTATTGAACTTGAGGCAGAGTCTGTGCGAGAGCAGTCATGGTGGCCGTCATTGATCAAGAGCGTTGAGATCAATTGAATTGAACGCGCTGCTGTCGGCTCTCAACTAAACTAAACGCGTACCCGGGCTAATCCGGACCGTCACCGCGACCGCGCCTGTCACGTGCATCGTAGATAACGATTTGATTTGATTTGATTCCACAATCGTACAGAATAAAGAGCAGAAATAGGGCAAACTACACCACCAGGACTATTCAATTATAATCAATCGGTCGCGCAAGGCAAAGGAGCACGTGCTCCAGGTGGATCATTCGTCCTCATAGAAGTCGTCCAGCCAGATCTTCGCTTCCGCGTATTCTTCTCTCGCCCGCGCAAGTGTTTTCGTGATTTTCACGATTGCCTCTGCCTCGGTGATGGCTGCAGCACCCTCCCGCAATTTTCCATAGTACTGGATGTCCTCACATGAGGACTGCACCCTGGATACACCAAGCGCCGCAGATGATCCCTTGAGGAAGTGACCTAGGTCAGATAAGGCTGTGAGGTCTTTTTTCGCCCTAAAACGCCAGATGAGCACGTCTTGGGTGAGGAGGTGTGAGAGCGCACAGGGCATCGTCCATTCCCTCGAAGGTTTTCTCCGCTTGTTCATAGTACGCATCGACCATGCCTTTCGAGAACGACTTGTCATCTTCGTCGTCAAGTTCGAGTATTTGCTCGAACACGTCTTGGTCTATGCACTCGCCAGGGACGCTGTTTCCGACAGGCTTTGGAAGGACAATGAGTGCGCATAAGTGTTAGAGGCCGACGAGGGGGAATATTCCGACACACCTTTTCAACGCCGGGCTTTGACCGGCTATCTATCCTCGTAGTGGATGTCGGCTCAGCTTGTACCAATACCTGGGATGTCTTGTGGATTGATGGGGAAGACGAGAGAGGTGCCTGGGCACTGGGCGTAGGGCGGGGGTCGTGGATCAGGTGCGTAGCGATAGGCGGTGAGGGTGAAGAGAACGAAGGCATGATGAAACTCGTGGAAGATCGGAAGGACGCGATGTTCCGGTACAACGAATAATATGTGAGAATTGAGGAAGAAGACAGAGATGGAGACGGGCACCGGCACGGCACAGGTCTCGGGTCTCTTTAACGTCAGCGGGACCGGTGACGTAGGCAGGGCCGCTCCGTCTCGCACCCGGGCCGGGGTTGTGATCCGGTGATCCAGATCTGGCCTCCTGGCCCAGCTGGCACTGGACACAATGGACGACATGTACCCAAATCAAATACGATATCTAGGCTGCCCATATGCTAAGCGCTTATGCAGACTCACCGGGAAGAAGACACAGGCATGCATAGCCTAGATCTAGACTCCAGCGTACCCATCAAATGTCTCTCGTCGGCGCGAGCCCCTTACTCTACCCGGCGGCCCCGCTCCTATGTCTCCGCTTCCAAGTCCCGGGCCATTTTCTGCCTTGGAGATCTATAAAACCGAAGGACTGCCCGACTGACCTGCCGTGCTCCTAGCGCGATGCTCGACGTACTTAAAAGGAGCAATAATACATTGTGCTCTACTCGTTCGATCTTAGAACGACGATGAGAGGTATAAGCAGGGGCTCAATGCTGCTGTTCACCGTCTTCTCGGCGATTTGTGTAGGCCTGCTGTAGACCTTAAGAGGTTAAGTCATAGTGACGATCTAGCCCCCTGATATTTGTAACGTTTTGGCGTTCGTGGTACCTGAAAATCATTTTTGCTGGCATCGGCGTCCGATCCGCACGGACCCTTTGGACCCAGATGTCTCTCTTCGCGCGAGCCGAGAATGTGCTCTCAAAATCATCTTCAAACGCATCGAAAATTCTTTCGAACGCTTGGAAATCTGTACGAAATTGCAACTGACCAAGGCCATGACAGGCGCTTTGTTGTAAAGTTTCTGCAGCACGGCACGGTCGGCACCTGCAGTCACGACAGGAGAGACTAAGCTAGGACCAGCGAGTGAGTCAGTCGATCCGTGATATATCGCATTCTCCTCATGATATTCAGAAAAAAAAATGGGAAGGACCGATGGTCCAAGACGCACTGAAGAGACAGGAGAATCTCACACATTACGCGGTTCTGATGAAGACTGCGGACTGCGCAAGTCCCGGATGTCAACCCACAACGTCGACGGAAAAAAAGTGACGGGCATTGAGGATGAAGTTCAAGGCTGTGGGCGTCAACAAGAATGGTAAACGACGAGGGAGGTCCGGCTCGAGTCATTGATGATGCGCAGGTGATCCCATCATTCATCGGAGACATACCGATGTCTTCGGTCGCCGGCCCTGCGGTTACCATCGTCGACGGTGTCAGGTAGTAGGAGCCCTGAACGTCTTGACAATAAATGGATCAAACGGTGATGGATAAAGTGACGCGAAAAGTAACTGGAAACGGGTGCCACACACCGTTAGTTAGGAGAGAAGCTGCTGAGTGCGACACACGCATCATTCTAAATGCTCATTATGTCGTCTGCCAGTGGCTCGCCAAGCAATCCGGCTGCGCGCAAGAGAAGACGAAAAGATGGACGCTGCCGAGGAGGACATGTCGCCCACGGCTTATTCGAAATGCCAGCACTGACTGATTTCCTATATCCCTGGACCGCTATGTTATTCTTTTCCGTGGGACAAACGCTGAGTGTAACAATATGCGCGAGGTGATGATGATGATCCAATGAACAAATTTTGGAGGATAAGAACAGAGGAACCGATGGTGCCCAGAACAGTTTTGTACGTCTAATAGCATGCACGCCCCATCAACGCTCTTCGATACAGTGCAAAAAAACTCAACAGTCCAATGCAGGGACGATTCGGACACGGGTTGTCGCATGCCGGCGTAAGTGGATGCTATGAAGGGAGAGGGGTGCGGTATGCCACAAACATATGAAGGGAATAAATAGATGGTGTCTGATCGGAGGGGACGAGGCACGGCAACTACAGCCGCAGGAAGGTTGGACGATTCGTCGGTCTAAGTGACTCGTTTTCTAAATAGACCAAGTGAATGTTGACCACCGCACGACGCGTTGAGAGCGGCCCATGAACCACCCATCCTCCGCACGACGACGGTAGGTGTCTGTACCTTCTCTTGGCCGACAATGCCAACCTCACCCAGGCCACCCTCACCCCACGTATACATCGCTCCATCGCGCGTCACTGCTGCGTTGAATCGCGTACCCGCGGAGATGTGAACCACTGGGTCATCTTCATGGGAGTCGGGGAATGATACATGCACGGGTTCCACTACATGGTCGGTGTCCGCAATCGCCGGGTGGTCGAGTGGGAGCCCTAACTGCGAGCTATCCGATCGCCCACAGGCAAAGACGCGACCATCAGCGGAGAGGAAGAGCGTATATAGGTCACCGCCAGCGATCTCGACTATCTGAGTGCCATCGAGGCCGAGCACACGTCGAGGTGTCTGCACAATCGAGTCACTATCCGCATGGTTGATGCCTGTACCGGTTTGCCCGGCGCTGTTAAGGCCCCAACCCCAGACGGCGCCCTCCTCGTCGACGGCGAACGAGTGAAAGCTCCCTGCGCCAACAGCAACAGCACGCCTTGCACGCGCGCCGAGAACGACGCGCTCAGGATTCGTGCCGTGGATTTTGCGCCGCTCGAGGATTTTACGGCCGAGTTGGCCTTGCTCGCCCGCACCCCAGGAGTAAAGTGTGCCGGTAGTCGTCAGCACGAGTAGATGGTTGTTGCCAGTAACAACATTGACGCATCGATCGTTCGGAAGAGCAGCTTTGGGGATGAATTGGTGCGTCAGGCCGGTTGAGAAACCGAGTGCGCCCTCGTTGGCCTAGGTAAGGATTAGATAACGTAAATCAAAAGGTGGCCAAAACACCCACGCGGAAGGAACCCCAAACGCGCAGCTCGCCCACGGTGCTGATGGCAGCGGATATACTATCACCCGCGGCAACCTTGACGGCACGGAAACCATCATCGACAAGGGTTTGGAGAGGATGTGGGATGGTGGTGAGGAGGTCAGCATTCAGGAATTGACCGGGGTTATTTGGGTCCGGAACATCTTTTGTGATACGGCCCAGAGCAGCGTCGTCATTCACGCCACAGGACCAAACCTACGCAGGCAGGTAAGCACTGTGTGATTCGCCCATAAGGGATGAGCATACATACAGTGCCGTTCTCGTCGATGAAAAGAGAATGTAGACCACCAGCAGCAATCCCAACAATCCCTGAGCCCGGGCCGGGGCCAAAGACGCCCTGGGAAATCTTCTCTTCGACCCAGGTATTTCTTGTGGGCTTGGACAATTCATCGAGGTAACCTGGGCCCATGCCAAATTGACCAAAGTTTCCGGTGCCCCAGACGAAAATCTGTGCCGGTTGATTCATCTTGGTAGGGAATGAAGGGATGTCGTTGATCGGCGGTTCAGTTTCCGAGGCCGCCTTGCGGACCTTACGGGGCTGTGGCGGAACAGCAGGAATGGTTTCAGCTGTTGCTGTTTTGGTTTTCTTGATAGGTTTTGGGACGACATTTACGCCATTTACCTCCTTGAAGGTATTGATACTTCGAGAGCGTTTTAGTGAGGGAGGCGGTGACTGTGACACATCAGACGCTGAGGGTTGGGGTTGGGTACGATTGCGTGATGTAGAATTTTTGGCGGTCTTGGTCGCTGCCACCTTTGACGCCAGGGCGGTGCGAGAAGAGGTGCGAGAAGGCGCCTTTGGCTTGGGGGCATCGATGGAAGCCTGCGAACGACTACGGGCAGGCATTTGCAAAGGTGGATAAGGTAGGAGATAGGTTAAAGCCTCGAAAAACCACAGATGCACGAAAGTGACGAGAAAATCCTGGAACTAATGACAGTTGAGAGGAGGAGGATGAATTGGTTGGTCAGGCCGTCGGCCGTCAACAACTTGAAGGCCCGCGCGCTGAGCTCTTACTACATTTCTCACGTGCAGTGACGCCACAACGCGTCGCGACGCGTTCTATTTATCTATTTATCTATTCTATTACTACAGTAGGTGACATCACTTAGATCAGGCGAAGCATAGACGGGCAGATGGAAGCATGGTGGCACTTCTAAGCCTCTGCTCAACTCTAGACAACTACCAAGGCTTGGTGACTCTCCTCGTCTTGACGTATGTATGGTGCAGTACTGAATACATAAACCCGGTTATCAGCAACTTGAATGTGTCTGAACTTTCGGATATAGAGCTTGATACCATTAGATACCATCAGAATTGCAATCTCTCACGGCACGCACCCTTCAATTACCCACATTCAATACCTACTTTACGTCGATGCTGAGCGACGCGTACATATATCGATCGACTCGCATGTTCCGTGTTGTCACCCCATCCATGCGGAGCCGCAGGATATAAACTCTTTAAAGTGGTTGACATCTTCCTGGCCTGATTTGCACATTGCACCAGGCAATCGGCACCTGGAGAGCCATAACTGATGTTCCATATCACACAGGCCCAGCTCATGGTTTCTGCGGTGTCCATGGAATGCGCTTCAGGACTCGGACGCACGAAGATCGCTTCCTTGTCAGTTGGACGTGTTCAGCTTGTAGCACCCGAATTACGAAAGGTATATTTGGTATTTATGTGTGTGGAGCGCTTCGCGGGTCTAGATGGCATATTTACGGTGCCCCGTTCTGGGGTAATAACCCCGACTGGGAAGTGATTTCAGGTTACTTCCCACTCGGTGAATTCACGGAGTCGACAGTGCTCATGATTCATCTCGGATCAGAACGTGGCAACCCGGACCAGCTACGAATTTTCAATGGGGTTCAAGCGTTCAAGGTTATATACCTTATTTGCCTCTTATCGAGGGTTAACCTGTTTCGGTTTGGTTCGGGAACGCACATTCAATTAGTGCAACGCTGTGGCTGCCCCGGCAATCTCAGGCTTGCTATGGGGCCAAAAAACGTGCCAGTAATCTGGGCACACTCGGACGTAATATATAAGAGATAAGTAGTACGTGGGGGCCTTTGCGACTAGCAAGCATGCAGTCAACACGCACCCACGCACCCCTTCGTTCGCTCGTACGCCCCAGACGGGTACTAGAGTTGAGGTCGAGCATCTTATTGTCCACCCGATCCTTGACGTTCAAGCTGCATCCAACGCAATCCGGCGCTCAGAATCGGTTCTTTTCACCTACCATTACCCGCCACTCGGCGATGGGTCGTCCCAGATCGGGATCAAGCGTTTCGGTCAGGACAAATGAGATACCTTCCGCATATAGGTGCGAGTGCGAGGACGACCGGCGATGTCCTGCCAGTGAACCATCCATCTGATTGCCTTCTTCTCAAGCACCCAGACACCCTTGCGCAGCATGCCTGAGTTCAAGGTCACCACCGCCGAAGAAATCGATACTGTAAGCTTCTCTCCAGGTCCAATCTAATACTACTAGGGGCAGCGCGATCGCTCACCAGCACGACGCGCTGACTTTCTCGGCGTCGTACGTACAGGCATACCGAACCTTACAAGCGACCTTCCGCGCTGGAACCACGCGCCCTCTCTCATGGCGCAAGCACCAGCTGAATCAGCTCGTTCTTATGCTGCGCGAGAACGTCGAGGTCCTCGTTCAGGCTTTCGCGACCGATCTTCGAAAGCCCCGACTTGAAGTCCTCACGGGCGAAGTTGGGCCGATGGTCCGACGGGCCACCCAGAGTGCGGCGCAGCTGGACGAGTGGGCCAAGGACGAGCGGGTCCAAGTGCCGGACTGGCAACGGGCCTGGTCCCCCACCGTCTTGAAGCGCCCCAAGGGCGTCGTGTTGGTCATCTCGTGGGTACATCACTAAAACACGCAGCCCGTCTGCTTCTCGCCTTTTCTCTTCCTTACCGTACTAACTTGGCTACGACGCGCCAACACCCCGACAGGCCCTGGAATTTCCCCATCTTTCTGAGCCTCCAGCCCATCATCGGCGCCATAGCCGCTGGATGCCCGGCCGTGCTCAAACCGTCGGAGATCGGTCCTGCGGTCTCGTCCGTATTGGCCGACCTTTTCCCCAAATATCTGGACCCGTCTGCCTATCGCGTCGTCAACGGGGGCGTCGCCGAAACCACGCACCTGCTCAAGCTGAAGTGGGATCACAGTGCGTGCGAATGGGGTCTTTGTGAAGTTTTTTTCGTTCCCATGCTTACCATTTGTTTGTTCGTTCCAAGTCACCTACACCGGGAATGGAACCGTCGCTCGCATCGTGGCGAAGGCGGCGGCCGAGCACCTCACGCCCGTCACCCTCGAGTTGGGCGGGAAGTCTCCCGTGGTCATTGACCCCAACACGACGAACCTCAAGATTGCCGCGAAGCGTGTCCTCTGGGGCAAATCTGCGAATGCCGGGCAGGTGAGCTAGCGAACCCCTCCCGCCCGGGCCCTGCCGTTCTTCACTGACCACTGACTGACCCCGAATCTCCGTCTCGTAGATCTGCGTGGCGCCGGACTACGTCCTAATCCCACGCTCGGCCCAAGATGCCTTTATCGACGCGATCAAGGAGGCAGCGGTAGAGTTCCACCTCGACGACGCCCTCGCCTCCGACTCGTATGGAAGCATCGTCTCCGAAGGCCACTTCAAGCGTCTTCGAGACATGATGACCAAATCTTCCGCCGAGATCGTGGTTGGGGGAAATACCGACGAGGAAAAGAGACGCATCACCCCAACGATCTACAGGGACGTCAAGGAAGGCGATTCCCTCCTCCAGGGGTACGTTCTTACCCTCCCCTCCCCTTTTTTTTTGTATTTTGTTCGCTGACTCGTCGCAACTAGCGAAATCTTCGGTCCTATTCTCCCCATCGTTCCCGTAGATGACGTTCGGCAAGCCATCGAGTATATTAACGCTCAGTAAGCCGACTTTCACACACCACGTCACCACAACGCGGGGGTTTACTCATATACCTACAACCTAGTCCTCACCCTCTCGTACTCTATGCCTTCACGGAGGACCCAGAGATCAAGCAAGCGCGTACGTAACGTCGTTACCCTCCGAGTCTCCCCCTGCCCCTCATTCTCACACCGACCAGTCCGTGACGAAACGAGGAGTGGCGGCATCCACTTCAACGATGTGCTTCAGCACATGGCCGTGGACGAGCTGCCCTTCTCAGGTATCGGCGAGTCAGGATGTACGTGCTGCTGTATTGTAGCCCCCCGTAAATTGAACCCGCCGCGCGCCGCGCGGTGCAGTTTTGTGCCCGCCCACACACAGGTCGTGCGTGGCGCAGCGAGCGAACTGACGATCGTTTTCTTGTCACAGACGGGGTCCAAACGCTAAAGTATACCTACGACGAATACACGCACCTGCGCAGCTCCGTCGACATCCCCCTCGCGTGAGTTGTTCATAGGCTTTTTTTTTTTACGTGCAAGAACGGGGGTCTCAACTCACCTCTTATCCGGACAGGGCGGAACCCTACCTTTCAGTCCGTTATCCTCCTTACACGCCAGCTACCACCCAGGCGCTTGGAATCAGAGCAGGCGCCATAGAAACCCCCGCTACCCACGCCGAGGTCTCTTGATTGATGGAGGGTACTATATGTATGATAACGCCGCTGTATGATATCCCCCATTGTATGCATAGACAGGACTTTGGCGGTGCGAGCGCGTCAAATCCTCACTTCCGTTCACCAGGCGGTCCGTAAAGACGCCTCGCAGTCAGTTGTATCCTGGATATTCGTTAAACGCTGTACGGTACAAGTTTCTAGTTGGTTCGTGGGTAAAATAGATAAGAGAGCGGATAGCGGTGGTCAGTAACCCGACGGTCTTGCGTGTGCTTTGGTTGTATCGTAAGCACGGATGAGGCGCGACTGGTCTTGTCGTGCCGGGTTCTCCGTCTGGCTAAATGCGAAACCACGGTTCCGCCGCATACGTTGTACGGCACGAACTTTCTTGATGGCGTTCTGGAACCTAGACAAGTGAAAAAAATGAGTGATTGAAAAAAACCGAGAATGTACAAGCGCGTACTGCGTCTGCCGTGGCCGATAATCGGGGATGTTGTACTTTTGAATTTCCTGTGCGATATGATACGATGCAGGCTTATACGTCCGTTGGTAGCTGTAGAAGGAGTATCGTCAGTGTTCCGCAATGGAGATGTTTGGGTTAAGGCTCACTATTTCCACACGAAATCTCGACTTAAACAGATCGCGGGGACAAGCAAAATTGTGAACCAGAAAACGCTATCAGTGAACAATTGAGGGTCCAGTCCCCGGTACTCCAAGGAGAACCCCACACTGGGAGCAACCACGATGTAGATAGGAAGGAAGAGCATAGTGAAAACAAATGATCCCGGGATCGCTGGGAATGTGTCAGATAAGCGTCAAGTAGCCTACACGTACGAGTGTCATACCTGCAACAGTATACTTCGTCCATATACTGTAATTCGGGGAGCATCAGCAAAGGCAACAATCGCATGATGATCGAGTACGCACTCTGACTCCAGAGCAGCCTTTCCAAGGACCGTCAAAAGCACCGCGAGATAAAGCATAGTACCCCAGAACCAATGACCAGAGTCATAACCCGTTGATTGTTTCAGGTCGCCCCAGAACAAGATGATAGAGAAACCAAATGCGACCTGGAAAAGCCAGTAAATATCGTCCGTCGGTATATGGAAGGAAGTTGTGCGCACAATACTATGGTAGAGCGCATTGCCAACCCATAGCCAAAACGCGGTTTTCGTAAAGAAGGCGTTGTTCTGTCCCGACATGTAGAGCTGGGGATATCGGTCGAGGATGCGTGCCGAAACAAACTGGTCAAAGATGCCGATGACAAGAGGGGGGAGCAGTGTGAATAAAACATTATAAAATGACAAAGTCCACGACTCATAGGCAATCTGCCCAGAGAAATTATTGAAGAAAGAAAACTAGGGAAGAAAGTAAGAATTAACATGACGATGGGAATTGTGCTAAACGCACCCAGAACTGCGTCATGTAAAGAACAATGTTTTTGTAGAACGAATCTAACGGAGTAGGCTGAATACGATCCCCAAAGGAAACCTGGATCCTACGTACAAAGGATGAGCTTTGACAGGCGACGGTAGCTCCATGCGCCATGCACAAGTAGAAGCTTCTTCAGGTATCTGAACTGAGAGATTGCGACATCGGCAGAACGTGCAGCCTGCAAACCCTGTAAAGATATTAAGAGACTCTAAGGAAACTCTCGGAACGAGTGAGACAGAAGAAACTCACCTCAACACCAGAGATACCAATTCCAACGTGGGCCGCCTGTATCATGCTGACATCGTTTGCACCATCTCCAATAGCGAGAAGAAGCGACTTGTGGTTTTTCTTAACTAACTTGACGACAAGGGCTTTCTGTAGTGGAGAGACGCGACCTGCGGAGCGTCGTGAGAGTAAGCTGATATGTGACTAGCAGGCACTTACAACAGATAACTGCCTTGCACATGATAGCTAGTTCCAAGAATAATTTTGAAACCCCCTTATCCAGGGCAAATGTCAGGCTTTTGCCGTCTGCAACATACTCAGTCATCATCGATATGTAACTTGGTGAAGAACTTTACCAATGATGAGAGCGAGGTCCTCCAGCTCCCCTGAACTGCGTTGGCTCTTGACGGCTATTAGTCGACGCTCGATGGACTCCTTCGTATCGTGCATGTTTTGTTCGTTGACGATAACCTGCAAACCAGTGAGCTCATCTCATGGTGGTTGTCGGCAAATATATACGAACAAGGTTCATCGACTCTGTAATAAGCCGACACGACATGCCGATGTTGATCGCAGTCTCCTGCCGGTCGCCGGTTAGCACCCAGATCTTGATACCCGCAAGTTGCAGGGTGTGAATCGTATCTGGAACGCCTTCTTGTAGCTTATCCTCGATCGCCGTTGCGCCTAGTAAGAACATGTCCTTCTCGATGATGTCAGCCGCCTTGTCCAATGCCTCGCCACGGCCGTTGATAGTTGTCGCTGCCTGATCGTAGATCGCAGACCACTGCTTATACTCCGATTCGGATATTTCACGGTAGGCGATGCAGAGTGTGCGCAAGCCTTCCGTGGCGTATTCCTAGATACAATCCTTTCAGTATGAGGTAATAAGGAGGGTTGGGCTGCGTGCACCTCAAGATGGGCAACAGTCTTTTCCGTGTATATTTGCGAAGGGGAGAGCCGTTCAAGAATAACGGTGTCAGCACCCTTGCAGTATAACTTGATCTTTCCATCGGGCGCTCGGACAAGCGTTGACATGCGCTTGCGAGTTGAGTTAAACTCGCATACATTCAAAACTTGAAACTCCTCAGTGACACCCAGGACGTCAACAAAGACCGATTTGGGCTTCCGAGTCTATATACGATCAGACCAGAAGTGAGAAGTAGTAGGAACCGGTATGGGGTGTGCGTACGGTGAAGCGGAATCCGAGTAGCTCGGCACCTGCAACCAGCGCTGCTTCATCTGGGCTGCTTGCCTGGTAGACCATTTTCTCGTTCTTGATTGCGGGGATGACCGTATGGCACACTGCAAGCAGGGTCAAAAATTCCCGGACCATTTCACGCTCTTTTTGTGACCCAACGACCTTGCGACCGGAGTCAACGAATGGGTTATCTGCATCAAGCAACGCGCGCATCTCATCAAAAGTGCGCCAAGGGTCGCGGCCTTCGCCTTCTTCTCGCCGTGAGTCGTCGACTTCAGCTGCGTATGCGATGCCCGCAATTGAGCAACAGCGAAATTCCATCTCGTTGCGTGTGAGGGTGCCGGTCTTGTCAGAAAAAACGTACTCTATTTGACCAAGTTCTTCGACGAGTGAGGAGGTGCGGCAAAGAGCAGGAGTGTCGGTCTTCGCATAATACATGTCGAGATCCGAGTTGATAAGCTGTGCTTGCTGATACTTGACGACCTCCATTGTAACAATAAGCGAGATGGGAATCAGATTGTTGTAGAGGATGACGAATGTGAGAATGTCTGTATTGAGGTGAGTAGGTTACAGAGAGGAATGATTTCCGCCCTCGCACCTTCAATAAATCCCTTGGCTGATGAGGATAACACAATTTAGAAAAGAGATTCACGCAAGAACGAAGGGAAATACCTCGTCCTCCCAGGGAATTCGTTTCCATAAGATACCATTGCTTTGAAGCGAAGAACCACTAGACAAGACGAGGCTTTAATACGTAAGGTATCCAGGAGACAGGCACGTACGGAACGAATGCTAGCGCCGATCGTCGAGCCCACAGAGAGTGCCAGTAGCAAGATGAACAGAAACACTATCTGAGTGTTCACCTGGTTCTCGACAGCCGTTCGTTTGATTGGTGCAGCGCTATGTGACCATCGTCAAACGCTCAGTCCGAACTAGACACAGACCCGAAGAAGTAAGACTACCCACGTCGCGTTACGCATTAACTTTGTCTCGTGACCAGTGAAGACAACAAGTCCGTACGCCCAAGAAGTATTGCGTAGCTGTGCACCACGCAGAAGCATCTGGTCAGGGCCGAGTGGTACCTGTTTCGGAAAACCGGTAGAGGTGACCAAATCAAGGGTACCCTCGTATGTATAAAGGGAGTTGTTAGGATGTTCAGAGCGCAAAGATCCGTGCAATGCGGTGACAAGACTCGGGGAGGTGAGATTGCAGGTCTGAGGTGATGCCTGTTTGATCTTGAGGTTTGTTTCGCTGAGGAGAACAAGATGAGCCATATGTCACGATGTCAACATGGTGCATACCCGTCGAGATTGGACGTCTCAAGATAGCAGAACCCTTCCGGTTCACTTGAACTGAGAAGGATAACATCTGCTGGGATGAAGTCATCGTTCTCCAGCCGGATAACGTCACCGACTTTGATATCCTTCCATTTTGTCGAGTCGAAAGAACTGGTTGGAGTAAGCACTTTGGCGCGGCGAGAATTGAGGTCGGAGTCAGATTGATGTCGTTTCTAACCAAGGTAAGGGCGGGAAGAGAGGGAGGGAAGTGTCACGCGACGCACGAGATCTTCCTGAGCCTCCTTGAATGCGGACGCGGCGAGGACGACGGACAGGGGTGCGATAGTAGTCCATTTGTTGGTGGGCGAGACACCGGGGATTTGTTGGATGCACGCGGTGAAAAGGAAAAATAGATTGGCATATTTAGAGAATTGCTCTGAGAGCGGATAAATGCGTCAGTGACAGACGGAAGCAACGCCAAGAGTAAGGGGCTAACCGAAAAAGAACTTGGGAACGAAAGTCATCATGTTGTATTTTGCCGTGGAAACATAATTTGACAGAAAATCCGCGTTCGCAACCGGATTGTTGAGGGCGATGACACGTTCGCCCGTCAAGACCTGTTCTTTCTGCCATGGCCATTTCCATCTTCGACGCGAAACCTTGTAAGATTTCCGTGGAGAAGGTTGCGGGGCCTGGATAGGAGGATCGTCTTGATCAAAGGTCCAGCCTTGGGGGACGGTATCGGTGGCGAAAGAGGACTTGGATGCACCAGCCAGCGGTGCAGCCTGACCAGGCAAGTTTAATCTACTCTCCTTGGCCTGTGAGGTGGGAACACCCCCAAATGCAGAATCTGGGACCTCGCCTTCATCTTCATCGTCGAAAAAAGGGTCGAGCAAGAGATTGGAATCGTGTGGACGGGCAGAAGGAGGGTAACCGTCGTTGGCGCGTTGATATTGTGGGTTAAGAATAGCTGCAGGGTTGGCTTGAGATACCAAGCGTGCAAAGTCGTCTGCCATGTGTGGGCAGAGGACGGCGAATGAGCCGGGAGCACTGGCAGTGTTAAGGAGTTACGCAGTCGCGGTCGTGGTAGCTGATGTAATTACTTCCTGGTTGTCGTTGTCATCACATCATCGTCACAACCGTGCCTCCTTTTAGTTAGGTAGCAATGTATGCTCCGCCAACTCGACGAGAGCTCCTCATCGTTCTCCTCCTTTTCGTTACTCTTGTCTCTTTCTTCTCAGGTAAAATATCTCATAAGGACTTTTCTCACCCAGACCTTTCTGCCGTCTGGGACAATCTTACTCCTTCATCTGAGCCCTTTGTTGCTATCCCTCCCCTTCCTTCAAACTCGCGACTTTCCTGGGAATCGTCCAAGGTACCGCGGACCAGGATAATTGCCCACGCTCCAGGTGTGTTTATACCAGCATATATTTCTCCATATTCACCTCTGTCCAAGGATGGACCATCTATGACAAAATGTACATTTTCAAAGGCACCATCTACCTCGTCAGTGACGAACCAGACACGTTCCCCGACCGAAAACACATGATTTCATCTGGGAAAGAGGTCTCTAATGACCCAGAAAAGGTTGCAGCCCGCATGCCTACCGATAAGGACATGCGTATCATCAGCACTGCCCAAGCAAAGAAGCTCTTCGGCACTGGCGCCAATCGTGTTCAAGGTGTGACGGTGGGTGTTCTTGCTACCCTATTCACGACACCTGTTCTCACAACCCGTCAAGTGGCTTGTCAATGACCCCCAGCAATTGTCAGTCTTTCCTCATAAACGATTCTGGTATAGTTTACTAAATTAGGTCAATAGCATCACTCATTACTATCATTGGTCCGCCGAGCTCTTTTTTGGCTTTTGGCGCACCTACTCCTCGCTCGACCCATTTATCCCCCCAAGTGGCAAGACAGCGTTGCCGCCGCCACGACGAATGCTCTTCACGCGTATCGATGCGGACCACTGGCGTGACTATGCGTCAATGAACCAGTGGGTACTGCGCACCGCGTTCCCCTCCATCTCCATGGAATTCTCCGATGACTGGAGTGACCGTGCCTCCATGGGTGTTGCCTTTGTCTTCGATCGCGTCCTCTTGGCAGACCGTGCCGCCGCCATGACGGGTGAAGTCTTCCTTCGCTCGCAGCGCACGGCCAGCGAAGCGTTCACCCTTCCCGGCTCCCCGAACTGGTGGAGCACCTTACGGGACAACGTGATCGAGTACACCGGCTTGAACGCGAGCACGGGCGCAGGGACCCGCGGGATTCCGGTCATCACGTACATCTCCCGTCAGGCATGGGGACGGCGCATGCTCATTCAGAAGGACCACGACAAGCTAGTCGAGGAGCTGTACAAGCTACGCGATCACTATGGGTACGAGGTCAACGTGGTGAACATGGACCAGCTATCGCGAGTAGAACAGCTGCGGCTTGCGGTGCGAACGACGGTCCGCCCTTCCCATCTGTATTTTTTGATAAACAGGTATCTGATTACCAGCGCAGATCATGCTGGGGGTGCACGGGAACGGTTTGACCTCGTTGCTTTGGATGAAGCCCACTCCACGGTCGACAGTTATGGAATTCTTCTACCCCGGTGGCTTCGCACATGACTACGAATACACGACGCGCGCTCTGGGCATGGTACATTATGGGTTCTGGGGAAACAGGTATATCTTGTTAATCCGCCGCATCCTCCTCGTCTCGTGCTCACGCGGCGTGTACAGCTACTTCTCTGGCGGCGAAACTCCACCCATGGCTTATCCCGAGGGCTTTCAAGGGAACGAGATCCCCATTGACGGTGAGTTGGTGGCGAGCCTGGTTCACAGGAGGTTGTCCTTGGCAGAGGAGGCGGACGATTAGAACTCTTACACTATGCAATATTTATTTTGCGCACAGTTAATGACCCATTCCTACCGTTTGTATCCTGTACCTATGCCGCACTGAACTGTCGCTAACTTTTTTTTTTTTTCGAGCGCGAGTCAAATGCAGGCGTTTACGATTAACAATACATGATTAGTGCTGACTGTAAATGCTCAGAACGTTGCAGAGAAGGGAAAAGGTATAATGATACGCATGAGATGAGTGTACGATGGGTGCTGCAACAGAGGAACAAAACGACGAGAGATCCGAGTCAATGATAAAAAAAAAATTGTGGGAACAGTGATCAAGAGCGTTAATGTAGGAGGCGCGTTTTGATTGTGTGAGCGGATGAACGATCGATCGCGTACGGTGCCAGAGCGGCACGTCGCGCAACGCGGCGCGCCACGCGACTTCCAGGTGCGGAGATGAGAGAGGAACCATATACGAGCGAGTTTGGCGTGACGCCGGCGGATGACGAGCCCGTATACGACAACGACGACAAGGAGTACTCCGATTCCGGGCTGGTGAAGATCCCCGCGTCCTCGTCGTCCGAGACGCGGCACAAGTTCTCCAGGCGCAAGGAGAGCATGAACGCCGAGTTGGCCGTCGGGATCTTGATCTTGAGCCCCGTCTTCGTCGTCGTCTTCGCGCTGTCGCTCTCGGGCATCTCCGCGTCCGAGTCACGGTTGCCCGACCCGGTCGCGGTGGTCGTGGGCAGGATGTACGACATGTCGTGGTCACCGTCACCGTCGTCGGCGCCGAGACTGCACGATCGCTCGAACGCCATGGTGACGTACGCCTCGGACTTGCCGCCCGGCACGACGATCGTGAGGCGCTCTTTGGCACTGGCACTGGCACATACACGTGCATGTGCACCTGTACGATCGCGCGGTGCCACCTCCTCAGACTCGAGCTCGACGTCACCCTCAAACCCAGAGGATGCGTCGCGCTCGTCCCAGGAACCACAGGTGTTACAATCGTCGTCGTCCTCCGACGGGAGACCGAGGCACAGGTCGCGTCCGTCTGGTATCGGCGTCGGCGTCGGCGTCGGCGCGCGTTTGACGCGGAGTTTGGTCACCGCGGCTGGCAGTGCGGGCTCACTGGCAGTCCACATAGAGGAGGAAGGGATCTGCTGCACGTGTTCAGCGAAATCCACACGGCGCGAGGAGGCGGTTTTGATCATGGCGCGCTCCGCGCGCGTCAGCTTCGCGTAGTACTGATGCTCTGCGGCCCCACGTGAGGACATCCGCGAGCGCCGGTGCCGCTCCACGCCGTGGCAAGCGCGTGGGATGCGACGGTAGTCGTCGTGCGATGATGGTAGCACGGCGTCATCGTCGTTGGAGAAAGGCAGGGAGAGAGGACTGGTCGCGATGTAATTGGGGCATGCGCTTTGGGGGTGCCCGATCGGGTGTGCTGTTGTGACGGGGAGGCGGGGAAGGATATCCATGCTGAAGTCTTGGTCAGGGGGTGACGGATGTTGAGGGCTTTCGTGTTCGACACACGTTGATGGGGGAAGTGAGCCCTATTAAAGTGAACGCTTGAGTGCTCGCCGCCTCGCCGACAACAAGCAGGACTCACAATTTGATGTGCCTTTGCAACAGCGCTGGGCGTGGATGAGAGTCCGATGGAAGAGGACCGGGGGCTGCACCTGGCAGCCATGGCAGCTAGAGGTTTCCGGGGAATCGGAAGTGTCGAGAGAGCTGTCAGTGATGGTGGTGGTGGAAGGAGAACGACCTTGAGGACAGTGCGCGAGGATTCGCCACCGAGTCACTGATGGCACAGCCGCTTTTATTGTAGATACAGTGGCACGCCTATTGGCACGGAAGGAGGTTCGAACGGGGTGCCGAAGCGGTGCCGACTGACTCCATCGTAGCGTTTACATCCACAGGATGTGTGTCACCCCACGGCCAAGTGAGATCAGGTAGACGGCGATAGGGCCGGATCAGAGCTTTGGACGCGCGACAACAACCACAATTTGAAGGGGTTCGCAGTTACCCGACTGCCTATACTTGGAGGGACAATGAAGGTTCAAAGCAGCACCAGCGTCGGGGATGACGGGCGAGGACAATAAGATCATGGCAAAGTCCGGCGTAATGGCGTCAACTGTTTCTCGTGCCTGACCCGATTATCGCTTGCATGACTCAGAGTACGGAGCGACTGGATGATATGATGGAAAGAAATGTAAAGTTTAAATGGGAGCACAGTGAAGATCACCAAATGTGGCTAACTGAGCAGTGCCGATAGCGACTGGGGCGCTCGCCTGCACTTGTCGGTAATGTACGTGGGGCCAATGTGCTTCAGCGTGTGCGAAAGATGTCAGGCTAGCAGTCTACGTGGAGTAGTGTTATTTTTGATTTGAAACAAGACTTGTGCAGAAAAGACAAAAGTTATTCGAATGGCAAGGCACCTGGATACAGGATACGAATAGCAAGCACGAACCATGACCGAAACACGATACAAGGTGAAACAGACAATATGAACTGGCGTCCATCGATACATACACTATGTAGTGGGGTAAGCCTTTATCTCGAAAGAAGTTATCCTCACCGTGCGCTCAGGAGCACGTGGCGTCACTGGAATAAACAAATAAGTATGAATATATACTACTTGAAAGAAGGAGGGGAAACGGGGGGGGAGCTAATAAGGACGACCGGAGCGCAGTTTCCGAGCACGACTCTCTGTAGCGGACGGCGTGAGCAGGAAGGCGGGCACCTCGCTTTCTGTCTCCTCGTCCCTGCTCAGCCACCACTCCTTGCGCTTTGGTTTTCCTGCGCGATGATAAGGCGCGATAGCATGACGGCGAAGTTTGCGGCGAGAGAAACGATCGGAGCTCTGCGCCGAGAAGTTGAAATCGGCACAGTCACCGTCATCATCGGAGGACGATTCCGAGGCAGAGGCAGAATATCCGTCGAGCGAGTCGGTGTCCTCGTCTTCCCCGGTCTGTTCCGTCACATTGCACGAACCAAGAAGCCGGAGTGCAAGACGGTCTATAAGGCCGGGTATCTTGATCGTCAGGCCACTCTTGTTGGACGTACGTGCCGGAGTCATCAAGTTCGAGGCGGAGTCCATTTCGGCATATTGGTTCATCATTATGTTGCACTGAGCAGCGAACAGAGTTGAAAGGTAGGGCTCAGCCAGCTTTTTTGACACTGAAGCGGCCTTCGTTTCTGAACTGGCTTGATCGTCGTCAAATGCAGAGGATACGGTAGTTGGCGCAGAAGAGACAAAAGGGTCGAGAGAACCATTAACGAAGATGTGTTTTCTGAGACGGCAATGCTTCTTGAACGTCTCGCGTTGTTCTCGTGAAGGAACCGTATACGCATTGTGACGCGGAGAGGACCTAGCACTGCGTAGTACACCACGTCTATCCGAGGACCGGGTGGCATGGCTGTCTGACATTGGCTGCTCATCACCAAGAGACGCGGTATATTGTGAAGTCGGAGAGCTCAGTGAGTGGTTTGGGCCAACGTTGGGAGCAGTTGAGACGCTAGGCATGCAATCAGGGGCTGACACAGTCATGTCGTCATTCGCCTCTAGAATGTCTGCTTCGGAGGTGGTATCTGTCAAAGACATGGATGCATCCTTTGTTGGATTGACGCATCAGTAGGGTAGTACGAGCATAAACATGACATCCCCACCGATTCATCATCACTGTCTTCAATCGAGGAGTTTGTGGTCCTGAAAGAACGCGCGGTTTTTGCGAAGAAGTCAAAGAGAAACATTTGGGGAGGCGAGTAGTCGGTTAGAGGTGGAAGTCGCAAGGGGGGACAGGTGGGGGGGGAGGCAAGACGACTGTGGCAGCTTGCAGCTAGCAGACCCTTTTTATAGTGCTTGAACCTAAGGCCAAAGGCCAGCGAGTGCGATGTGGCAGTCATCCTGGGGCAGTGACCAGCCACAAACATTGTCGGGATCATGATGTCAAAGCGTACTCAAAGCGTACCTCTCCAACGACGGGGTAGTCGGCGCTCCTTCTGCTCGGTGGCATGACCGAGCGGACATGAGCTTGAACGGCCATGAGTCCAATGAACGCGGCCAATGCGCATTCAAAGAGAAAGTAGCCTAGAAGGGCACCTTGTCATTCTGAATGTAATGTTCCAATTAGACGCCCGCAGTCCAAGCTTAGCATCGGCGCTGTATGGAAGTCAAGTCTCAAAGGGAACGGAGATATTGCCGCCGCCACTGGCACCTATGTATAGATGGCTACTAGGGACTCCGGAAGACCCGCGCCGCGGCCCAATGCATCGTCATGATGATATAAACATTTTTGAACAATTTTCTGAATAGTCCCTGTTTTTTAGGGAGACCGGAGCCTGCGTCCAATCACAGGCTCGTTCCTGAATACAATGAACCACAGAGAGTAGGGAGGAGCGGAGTACCTACGACTGAGAATGCGCTGCTGCTGTAGAACAGCCTATCTCTTCTCAGTAGAGCTCAACACGAAGCTTGTCGGAAAACCCTGGTACAATTATTTACCAGGCAGTTTTCCCGACTCAGTCGCAAGAGGAAAGGAGCAGGAATAGCAAGAAGTCACTGTTAAGGACAGAAATGGGAAAGTGAACATAATGGTGAACATCGCACGCGTTCACGCTGACGTCTCTAACATAGGACTTAGTTGGTGTGGAGAAAAGGTGCCTTGTATGGCGTAAATAGGAGAAAATCACTGGGAATCGGTGGAGACAGATCGTGGAAGAGAGTGTCAGTACAAAGAAGTGAGAGAAGAAACCTCTCCGGGTCGGCGCTATGAACATGCAGACTGTCGAGTCGGCATAGATTGCAAAGTGACTGGACGGTGATGCAAGGGGAGGGGATCAGATCAAGATCTGACGATTCAGAGGAGGTGAGGAGGAATGCTAGCCGGAAGCGTGCCTCAACTGGTGAAGAGTGCGGAAACGCTAGTCCTCAGCTTTTGAAGCAAACTCGAGAGAATTATTCTAGTTCGTACCTTCAGAGTAGGACACCAACATCCTCAGATACAGCCTGAGCAACATGGAGGCGGCGACTCGTAGTGTTGTCGCAGTCCGGTAAACCGTGAATCGGTTTTGGCTTTTATCAGCCCCCCACATGGTGCAGTTCCCCATTGGAGACCATAGCAGGATTATATGGCACAAAAACCGACGCAACATTTCTGGCCTCAACGATGTGGCGGTTGCGGTCTTTGCTAACCTGAGAACTCGAACCGCGGCGTCACTAGCGGCGAGTTGGAAACAAGGTGACAAACGATGTGCTAATAACTTAGCGTTGGCCAGAGATATTCAATATCGGGCTTTCACGTTTAGCCCCGGCAGCAGGTTGTTCGTTCCGTCAGAAGCCGACTCGGAGGATCCCCCAACGAACAACTCCGAGTACAGCACCTGACCGCGTTATCACGAGTGACGGAGTACACGGACCGGAGTAGCCGTTATAAGTCAAGTCGAGTGAATGGCAAGCAAGCAAAGACCGAATGCCCAGACAAGCTCGACTTCACTTTGTTTCCCTCAAGTCGTCCCTCGTCAACCTCCCAATCTCGTTATTTGGTCCTCTGCTTGAACGTAACATCGCAAGTCCGTCGTTCTCTTCTTCTGTACTGCACCCTAACCGAGCCATTTTCCTTAGCGTCCACAACATGTTGCCGTTCTTCTCACAGCTACTATGCCATCTCCCGGGTTGGACAGAAAGAAGCTTCAGGCATATGTTGGATGGACAGGCATGGTGTCTGCCTCATCCTTAGCCCACTTCAATTCTACTTCTTCCGACACCTTCGAGACCGTCGAAATTGATCCACAGTATGCCGAGGGTCTCGGTTTCAAGGAAGGAGATATAGTATGGACATGCACCTCTTCGATGCACTTATTGCTGATACTCTCAAGGTTGAGGTAGGCCTTCTCCATGACCTACCCACAGCCACATCCGTAGCTACGGAACCTCTCACCCCGGATGACTGGGAGATACTGGTATATCCTCCCGAAATAACTTGTGGATGCGTTCCTCAGGTCCTTATCCAGGAATTACATGCAGAGCACGTAGAGTCCACACTCTTATCTCAAGTTCGCGTCGCCCCGTCTAGCCAGGAAGTGGACGTTTGGGTACTTGGCCGCACCCGTATTCGTCTACGCGTCCGTATGTAGCGGCATATTCCTTCATACCCGGGGTGTTGAATGCATTGCAGTTTCTTTCGAACCATCCTCTGCGAAGGCTGTTCTCCTTGCCAATGACACCGAGCTCTCAGTCGCACCAAAGACTCGCCGTCAGAGAAACTCCGAGAAGAAGTATCCCGTGATTGGAGAAACTCCGGTGACCAAATCCGATCCAGCTGCCAGGTCCCTTGTTGTTGGAAAGCCATCTCATAGCGTTTTACTTCGCGTATTACCCGCATCTGTGTTTCCGCATCATTTACCCAGTCTACCAGATCTCGCCTCTGTTGCTTATGTATCCGATCGTATGCTCAACGTCGCGCGTTTGGAAGGTTTACTTCCATCTGACCCAAATACCCCCCTCATTGGCGACGTGAAGCGCCTTATCCCGCCAACAGACCCAGCAGACTCTAACTCACCTCCGTCAGACGCACCCGCAGTTGCAAAGGTACTCAACCCCAGTGACTCTATGAAGCGGGAAGATGTCAAAGAACAACCAAGGAATAATCATGGTGTGAAAGTGATTGGAGTGGATGGGGTACCTGAGGGTCAGATGATTGCCGTTGGAGAGGTGGATGGTGTAGGGGATTGGGATGTGGTTCGGTAGGTTTTCAGCACGGGAGCGTAAGTGCAGTCAGGACTCAAGAGCATCTATGCAGGTTAACCATCTCGGCGGACTCAGAATCACCCAAGCTAGGACGGGGCATACCGTCTCCTATATCTCCGTGCGCACCCCCTAACACAACTTGCCTACTTCTATACGCTCATCTGTTGCAGGAAACCTCGGCGGCTTCCGCCGGCTCATGCGTTGGCCGGTGTGGACGATCTACTTGCCAAGTGCTATGACTTTGGCAGGCGTTTGTTTGCTCTGTACGAAGCTGGTGCCGTTGCAGGACGTATGTCGGCCTTATTTCTTTGCATTGAGTAGCACTCGATCCCATACTCAATAGCTTCTGGTCTCCTCGTAACTGGCCGAGCCGGTGCGGGAAAGACATCCGTCGTGCAGGCAACTGCAAAAGCATTGGAGTGGGATTCAGGCGTGCAAGCTTGTAAGTCAAATGCTAATACGTCCCACAGAGTCATCTCATGACGTTTTTGCAGTCACACTTTATGTCGACGTTTCCCGCTATACAGAAAAACCCGTCCAGACCTTGCGTACACAATTCCAGTTTTGGCTAGACAAGGCGATGTGGCATCGGCCCAGCGTCCTTGTATTCGATAATCTCGAGAAATTATTAGGCGCTGAGCTCGAGGTAGATGGCTATTCTGCTCGCATCCTTCCATGTTGACACATAATGGACAGCACGCTGACTCCTTCCGTACGCGGCATCTTACCGAAACCTTCTTGTCAGTCTTCTCTTCCGCCTCCGCTCACGAAGTCGCGCCCGACCTGTCTGGCATTGTCCTTATTGCAACTGCCGAGTCGCAAGCTGCCTTACATCCGCTGCTCAGTGCAACGCACCTGTTCAAACAAGTCGTGCACCTCAAGCCCCCAGACAAGAATGCGCGCAAACAGATCCTTGCGCAGGTGGTGCAGCGAAGGCTGGAAACCGCGAGGAATTTGGAGGTCGATGTAGAAAGGCCGCTGAATTTCGTCGCATTGGCGACGGAAACAGAGGGGTACTCTGCCACCGATTTGCAAGACTTGGTCGCACGGGCTGTCCACCAAGCAGCAGTCAGGTCGTCCGGCAATACTGGCAAGGTGAAGCCTTCAAAAAACTTGCTCTTGGTACTGGTGTGTTGAGTCGGAGGTGCCTAGGTAGCCCTGACTGCTGCGGACTTCAAGGCTGCTCAAGTCGATTTTGTGCCTCTATCGTTGCGGGATGTTCCACTGCAAAAGTCGACTGTGGAATGGGCTGACATTGGAGGTGCGGTAAAAGCTGACACATCTTGGACTACAAGTTCGATAATCCTCCCTAGGTTTGGCCGAAACGCGACGAGCGTTGCGCGAGACGTTGGAGTGGCCAACGAAGTACGCTGCTATATTTGCTCAGTCCCCTTTGCGGCTGCGTTCTGGGTAGGTAGTCGGATCTTGTCCTGGGCATTCTAGTATATCCGACCTTCCACGACAGGCTTTTACTCTACGGCTACCCTGGCTGTGGAAAGACGCTGCTTGCATCGGCAGCGGCGAAGGAATGTGGCTTGAATTTCATAAGTATCAAGGGCCCGGAGCTACTGAACAAATATATCGGTGCGAGCGAAAAGTCAGTTCGGGATATCTTTGAGAGGGCTAGCGCTGCCAAGCCATGCGTGCTGTTCTTTGACGAGTTTGATTCGATTGCGCCCAAACGGTCTGAAACAGCTCTCGTCCCACTCATTTCCCATGGTCGGATCTGACGCATACTTTCTTTTTTTAGTGGGCACGACAGTACCGGAGTCACCGATCGAGTTGTCAATCAGCTCCTGACGCTGATGGATGGCGCGGAGGGTCTGGATGGGGTTTATGTTCTCGCTGCTACCAGGTCAGGGCCGTCTGAACATCCGTGATCATTCCGGCGCCCATTCGCGACTTGTTTTGTTTCCAGTCGGCCCGACCTGATCGATTCGGCTCTTCTCCGTCCCGGGCGGCTCGACAAGTCGCTGCTGTGCAACATGCCCACGAAAGAAGAACGCAAAGAGGTACGGTACAAGCGAAACGGCAAATCTGCTCTCGCTTTCTCGGCGATTGTGCTGTTCTCTCTCTGATTTTCTCTCCGCGATCCCCGCAGATCCTACAAGTGCACGCGCGCAAGGTCCCCATGTCGCCCGACGTCGACTTTGCCTATCTCGCAGACGCCACGGAGGGGTTCTCGGGTGCTGACCTCCAGGCGCTGCTGTACAACGCCCACCTCGAGGTCGTGCACGCGAGCGTGGACGAAGGCTCAGCTACGTCGGCGGCGGCGAGCAACAGCACCAGCAAAAAGGACCGCATCGACGACGCGCCTATCGAATACACCTCATTCGGCGGGCCCGCTCAGAAGACGGTCAAGTCGCGGGCAGAACAGATGGCCGCGCAGCGTCGGGTAAATAAACAATTCGCTTGTTTTTTTTTTTTTTTCTTTCTGGGGGTCTGACTGACTTGATCGGGCCTCGCGGATTCAGTTGCGCCAGATCATAGCTTCGTCGCAGAACCGCAGCTCTCGGGCGAAAACGGACGAGACGGCCGTCGAGAACCGTCCAAAGGTAAAAAATAATAAAAAAAAGAAATCATGTGTTTACGTTCCGGGCTCTGATTTTTGTTTTTTTGTTCCCTCTGTCCTGAACCCAGCTCGAGATACGCGACGAACACCTCCAGCGCGTACTCAGAAATACGAGGCCATCCGTCTCCGCAGAGGAGATTGCACGTCTGAGCCAAATGCAAGTTCCCCCCCCAAAATTTTCTCGTACCCCCCTCCTTACTGCTCGCGATCTGACTCCCTCTCTCTCTTTCAAGATATGCTGCATTCGTTTCGGATCGCAACGGCGAACTGCCCGTTCCCCCAGACGCGGGGGGCGTGGGCCAAAGGGTGTCTCTCATGTAAGATAGGGTATGCATTGAACGAACATAGATGCAGTGAAGACGAAATATGTGACGATGAAACCTATGCAAAAAAAATGTTTTAAGTTATGATCATGCCGTCCTATCCTCTTCACCACCCCCCCATCCCCCCTTCCATACCTTCACTCCTACCCTTTCCCCATACCAAGAGATGATTGATCACAGCTTCTGTAACGCCTTCATCGCGTTCGCGATCGCGAAACTCGACTTGGCCATCACCTGCCGGCTCTCCTTGGTAACCTCAGGCAGCGCCTGCATCTCGCTGAGCTTGTTGGCGTGCTCGCTCAGCTCGCGCAGGATGTCGCCGCCCTGCCGCGCCTGGCTCGCCGGCAGATTGTCGTGGCAGACGGCGACGATGCTCGACACGATCGTGATGATCTGCGTCAAGTTCTCGTTCAGCGTCGGCGACGGCGTGGGACTCCGCACGCCCGAGAGCACGCTCTGGATCGCGTAGATGATCGATTCGGTCTGCGCCTCTAGGTATGGCTAGAACCACCCCCTCTCCGTGAGCAACGCGACCAACAAAATAAATAAAATGAAACTGGGACATGAGAAACGTACCCTGAGCTCGGTCCAAGCGTCTTCGGATCCCTCGGCGGCTGCCGAATCGGGGCGCGCGACGCCAGCACCGTTCCCCGCGCTCTGATCGAATATCGTCGGCGCGGCCGAGCTGTCGTCCGAACTCGACTCTGAATGCGCGGGCTGCTCACGCTCACGCTCCTCACGCGCCATCTCTCGGTCCCGTTCCCGTTCCCGTTCCCGCTCGCTCCGCCTCGACGATGCGTCGCTCAGCCCACGTTGATGATGCGCGGCAGACGGCCGCGCTTCTTCTACCGTGCGCAGTCCGGGTGCAAAGCCGTTAGTAGCGGTTCCGGTCCCGGTCCCGGTAGAGGCCGACGACGCGAACTGCTCCTGCTCGACCTTGGTCGCGCGCCGAAGAAGGACGACGCGTCCGAGTTCGGTAATCGCTGCGGAGACGTGGCTCGCCGCCGCATCAAGCAAGCTGACGGGAGAGAGGCCTGAGCTTGTCGCGTGCGTCTTGGAAGCCGCGACAAGATTCGACAGCGTCGCTTCCACGCGCTCCTCGAGCCCGTGCACCCCCTCGGGGTCCGAATGCCGTCGTGAGTGGGAACGAACGTCGTCGAGGATAGCCGTCACGGCATTGACGACGGTTTTCATCGGTGTAAGCACGCGCGTCGGCGCATTGGAGCGACCCGCGGAGAGGAGGGAGTCGATGGCGGTCAAGAAGGCCGTGAGATGCACGTCGGGAATTGCACCATCTGCAGAAACCGGTAGCTGGTCATCGAATTTGGGCTTCTGCAAGAAGAGTGCGGAAGTAGCTGCAGTTCAGTGTAAGAACGAAGGGGACGAGATGAGGGATTGAATGAGCGCATGTACCCTTCACAGAGCGGAGTTCGGTCTTGGCCTGCTCATATTTCCGCTTGTATTCCTTGAGTTGTACATCGAGGTCGCGGATGACGATGAGGTCGGAGTCCTTGGACGTCATGAGCTCGTCATTCCGCCGGGAGAGGTCAGAGACTTCGGCGATTAAGCCCTCCATATCCGAGCGCAGTTGTTCGACCACCTCGGCGTCAGCCTATCAAGTGTGAGATGGCGCGAATAGAATAGGAGAGGTGGCTGAACGCACAGCCGAGGCGCGCTCCTCTTCGAGTCGTTCACAGCGTTCACGCAGGATTTGTAACTCCTCTTCATCTTGTTGCGTGCGCCGCACTTCCCACTCTCGAGCACGCTGAGCTTCTTCCCGCACGCTGTCGAGCTCCTTTTGAAGAGCCAACATTGCCGTACTCTGTTCTTCGGCCCGCTACGAAGAGAATGACCTCAAGATCGAGGAAGAGGTCGAAATGGAACATACCCGTCGAAAATTGTCAAGTTCATCCTCTAATTGCTTGACGCGCTGATCGGACTGTTCAAGCTGTCGTGCACGTACGTCACCATCCTCAATCTCACGTTCAAGGCCAGCCATGCGAGTTTGCATTGTGGCGATTCGGAACTCGTAATCGCGGCGGATCCTCTCATTATCCTCGTTGAGGGCAGCACTCGCTCTACCCCCACCTAATCTGGCCGAGCGGTCGCTTGCGACACTTGTACGCCCAAAGGACATCTTGTCATAATAATCGTCACTGCGTCCCCCGCCGTCAGTGTCAGGGTCTTGAATCAAACGTCTTGCCAGGGCGCCGAGGCCACCTTCAACCTCATCAGTCTCACCATCGCCGTCTTCGGGGGCACTTTCGCTGCGGCCATACGGAACTTCGATATCTTCTTCAGCTATTGTGCTCTTGTTGGGAATGATGACCCCGCTGGTGGCGGTTGCGCTTTGTGCATTGGTTGTACTGGTCGTGTCACTACCGCTTGCGACACTCGGACGACGGGCAAGGTCCTGCTGTTGCGAGCGAGGAGTTGCAGTCGTGTCCTGGGATGGCTTGCGCCTAGAGGAAGGAGCATAGGGATCGCGGTCGGACAGGGGTTCGTTTGGGCTTGCCTCTCCGTAAAGGTCATCGCCGCGCCGCCCTACCGCAGGCGGGTTGTAGTCCTCTTGGCTACGACGAGGGCGTGCGCCGCCAATGGGAAGTTCTCTGTCTTCGGACGTGCGAGGAAAGCGGAAGGTTGTTGGGGGCTCTCTGTCACGTTCACGTGGAGCCGTCGGAAAGTCAGGAGAAGGGAAGTCATCATAGGAAGAACCGGGAGAGGTCAGGTCGGAAGTCTGCGAAAGAGATGAAAGGAGGATTAAAGAGAAGGAGAATGAACGAAACACACATCCTCCTTGAACTCTGGGTAGCGCCGAACGAGTTCATAATAGACGTCGCTGGACAGATCTTTGAACCGATTTGTTGGAAGAGTAGCAAGCTTCTGACGCGCTTGGTTTCGCTTTGGATGAAACTCCTCACGGACGGGGAGAAAGGGGACTAGAGTGGATGGTAAATTTCAGTTGGGCATTGAAACGAGGAAAGCGACGGACCCTGATTAGAATCCGAATTGTTCTTTCGCCTGATCAGTTCATCGAAAACATCTGTGGAGAGTTCCTGGAACTGCTGGCGAGTGAGTCTTGTGAGTTTCTGTCGTGCAGTTGAACGGGAGTTTGCTGGTTCTAAGAAAAGGAGGACGATGAGCGTGAGAGAGGAAGATAAGGAGAGAATGTGACCTCTGGCGAGATATGAAGCGAGATATTTGCTGAGCTCTTCATAATGTATGCGGGCAATGAGGCGTGGTTCGAGGGGAGGAGATGAAGTGGAAGATTTATCCCTGAGAGGTCTATAAGAATCTGTACGATAGTGTGAAATACCCGAGAAAGCAGTATTTGTGGGAGAAGGAGGTCTTGCACCGGTCCCGGATCTCTTCATAATGGTGAGTGGCAGGGTGGTTCGAATGCAATGTAAATGTATGCACGACGACGGACACCCTGGGGACAATCACCTTTACACGACCCAAACACATGGATCAACGATCACGGCTATTACCGGACTAATTAAAATCTACATACGCCTACGCCTACGCCACGCCTCCACGCCTATGACCTAAAGGTATGGCTGACGTCCCCTTTCTTTCACGCCTTCGCTCCCACGAGTATGTAGCCCTCCTTCTCGGTTTTATCTTTATCATATTCGAGGGTACACTTCAAATTCTCATCTCTTTCCTCCCCAAACCCGTTATCAATTGGTTTTATCTCAAATCTCGCGCCCTCTTCCTTTTCTTCGTTGGCGCCAGTACATCAAAACCGGAAACCAGGCGCCTCGCCGATCGTATACGCAAAGCAAGCGACTTTGAGGACCTTTGCGCCATCTTTGGTTATCACAACGTCGAAGAGCACGTTGTTCTTACAAAAGATGGCTATCTACTCGGTATACACCGTATTCCTGGCCCAAGGAACGAGCCACGCCCCGCCCCCGGTTCCTCCACAGGCAAACCGGTCATCTACCTACATCATGGCCTTCTCATGAATTCCGAGGTCTGGGTCTGCGTCACTGACTCAAACCGCTCTGTCCCCTTTGTCCTCGCAGAGTTGGGTTATGATGTATGGCTCGGCAACAATCGCGGCAACAAGTACTCCAAAAAGTCCATCCACCATGATCCCAACACGTCCAAGTTTTGGGATTTCTCCATCGATGACTTTGCGTGGCACGACATCCCAGATTCAATTGAATACATCCTTCAGATTACCCGCGAACCCAGTCTCAGCTATGTTGGTTTCAGTCAGGGGTCTGCTCAAGCGTTCGCCGCCCTGAGCATTCACCCTCAGCTGAACCAGAAGATCAACGTCTTTATCGCTCTTGCACCAGCAATGCGGCCGAAGGGTCTCTCTGCACCCCTTGTCGACGGCCTCATGAAGGCATCGTGAGTCTTGCTTGTCTCTCCGCCTGGAACCAGCATTCACCCTCACACTTCATCGGCAGCCCTACCCTCCTCTTCCTCATCTTTGGTCGTCGCGCAATCCTCTCCTCGGCTCTCATGTGGCAGTCCATTCTCTATCCCCCTATCTTCTCTCGTCTCCTCGACGCCTCTCTCATCTTTCTTTTTTCCTGGCACTCCCATAACATCACCTCCACGCAGAAGCTGGCGGCTTACGCACACCTGTATTCTTTCGCTAGCACCAAGTCTGTCGTGCACTGGTTCCAAATCATGCGCTCCGGACGTTTCGTCATGTACGACGACGACATGGACATTCCCGCGTTCCGGCCGAGCGGACACACCCCTCGCCCGGGATATCGCCCGGCCAAGTTCCCCACTCGCAACATTGCGACGAACATCGTCATCCTCTATGGCGATGTCGACTCGCTTGTCGACATCGATTCTATGCGCCACGAGCTCCCCGAGCACCATCTTGACATTCGCCGCCTGAGGGGATACGAACACCTTGATGTGCTCTGGGGTAAGAACGTCCACGTGGACGTGATTCCGCAGGTCACCCGCGCCCTACGAGAACACTGTATGAAGCCGGAGATGATCAAGAGCGATGTGAACGGGTTCGGGCCCAATGCTAGCCCACACCCGGATGCGGCGTTTGCATCCGGGTCCATTGATGGTTGGGAGAACGGAGGGACTTCGGACTATGCGACGTCCGCAGACTAGAGTCCTGAAGGGACTTTCAGTGAATGCAGCCCTACCTACTCTGCTCCGTCTTAGCCGACTACGCTCATGATTTACGTAGAGTTGTTCTTCGGCTTCGGATACCATTTAAACCTTGTTTTGTTTTGGTCGTCCGAAAGGCTTTAGAGATCGACACAAGGTCCCGCCCTGTCGCGATCACCCATCGTGATCAGCGGGCAGCGTTGGTGCTTCAGACGAGGCAGCGTGTCAGTCGAGCACGCTCTCTCGCACATGCATCCTGAAAGAGCACTTTCTTAGTTGGGTATAAGGGCCCTCGCCCGGGTACAGTATGGGGCATTAGCCCGCCACCTGGGGCCGTGGGGCCGCGCAGCCATGTAATGATCCCATTGCGGTAAATAGCCCCGGTGTTTCACCCTTCTGGCGGGTCGTCACGTCATCAACTTTTTCGAGGGTGGCTACGGTCACGCTTCTCCGTGGGTGTCGTCGGTCGGTAGCTATATAGTAGAAGGCCCATCACCGGCCTTTGTTGTTGACCCGCGTGCTTACCCAACCCCAACCAACGCCACTGGCAGCCATGGGCCCGCGAGCACTCGCCTCCACCGTACGGTGACCCGTCTCTGTCGCTCCCATTCCTTGTTCTTGCTCCCTGCCCCTCTGACGTAGGGTAGGGTAGCACAGCCCGTCAGGCAATCACATCGCAAGATGAAGGCACAGTTCACAGGGTTACGTGGGCAACACGCGTCACAACCCCCTGACCACTGGCAAATTAAACTCTGACCGCAGGTTTCGCTCGCTCGCTCGGCGCCTATTCAACCATCGGGCGTTTCTGCAAGCCCCTCGGGTGAATACAGTAATGCACGGTGAAACGCTCAAAAGTCATATTATTATGGGACTGACGGGTGAAATTTTTTCCCAAGGTGGTTTTTTTCTTTTTCATTGTCGAGCTCGCTTCGCGCATCGTGCGGAAGTCGATGACCGTTCATAACGTTTCATACTTCACGTCGCAAGAGGGTCCATTTAAAGGCGGCAAAATTCGCGTTGGGGGCCCACCCAGGTTAACTTACTTCTGGTGGCATGAACCTGTCTTCTCACTTCTCCCTCCCGGTTCACATCCAGGTGGCCGTGCTCACCTCTTACCTTCGTCCCAAGAACGATATCATTGGCCGAAGACCATCTTTCACCATCAGAGTTCGTCCCGAGGGGGTCGGTGGCATTGTTCTCTACCTCTCGGAAGACTGAAGTAGGCATTTCGTGCTTTGGATGGCGTTCCGCTTCGACGTTGTTGAGACATTCAACTTGCTCGCTTTGCGTTCTCTTCGACTCCTGTTTGCCGCTTTGAACGGACGCGGCGACTCTCGGACCCGGATCATGCCATCAAATCCACTAAAAAGTCCAGCGATCCATTTTTTTTGCAGCCTAAACACAAATGTCCACAAAAATGTCCACACAAGTACCCACACAAATGCCCAAAGCAATGTGAAAGATATATAACATAACATGCAGGAATATATAAGGAGATGCTGACTTGGAATCCCAACGGCCTTCCTCTCGATCCTTCGAGTCGAGTATCCTTCGGAAGGATACACTGCCAACTGTGTTGAATAGCCTGGCATTGGGTATCAGGGAGATTGGCTCCTTCGGCTTCGGAGGAGGCAATCTCGGGCTCTTTTCTTTGTGCCACTTCCGGACCAGCATTCCATACTCATTGGATTGAGCAAGAGCTGCCGCAGTCGATAGGCGACTCGGATATTGGCCTATAGAATCAGTGGGACATCGCGAATGGAATAGGAGAGGTAGCTGAACGTACCGTCGAGGTGCGTTCCCCTTGGAATCATTCGCAACTTTCGCGGTGGACTTGTTCATCCTGTCGTGCGCACTGCGCTTTTCGCTGAAGGCAATGCTCGCCCTATCCCCAAACCCTCTAGCTGAGCGGTCGCTGGGGATACTTGCACGCCCAAACGCCATGGTGCGATGATTGTCGTCGTTGCGGCCGGAAGATGCTTCGATGTCTTCTTTGGCTGTTGTGCTCTTGCCGATAATGACAATCCCGTTGGTGGTGGTCACACTTTGTGCATTGGTTGTATCGGTCGAGTCGCTATCGCTGGTAACATTGAGACGGCGACGAAGGACCTGTTGTTGAGGACGGGCAGTCGCCATCGTATCCTGGGATGGCTTGCCCCTGGAAGAAGCATAGGGGTCGCGGTCGGACAGGGATTCATTGGGGCTTGCCTCTCCATAAGGGTCATCGCTGCGCCACCCGACCGCAGGCGGGTTGTAGTCCTCTTGGCTACGACGGGGGCGTGCGCCGCCAGTGGGAAGTTCTCTGTCTTCGGACGTGCGAGGGAAGCGGAAGGTTGTTGCGAGCTCACTGTCACGTTCGCGTGGAGCCGTCGGGAAGTCAGGAGAAGGGAAGTCATCATAGGAAGAATAGGGAGAGGTCGGGTCGGAAGTCTGCGAAAGAGATGAAAGGAGGATTAAAGAGAAGGAGAATGAATGAAACATACATCTTCCTTGAACTCTGGATAGCGCCGAACGAGTTCATAATAGACGTCGCTGGACAGATCCTTGAACCGATTTGTTGGAAGAGTAGCAAACTTCTGACGCGCTTGGTTTCGCTTTGGATGAAAGTCATCACGGGGGGGGAGAAAGGAGACTAGAGTGGATGGTAAATTTCAGTTGGGCATTGAAACGAGGAAGGTGACAGGCCCTGATTAGAATCCGAGTCGTTCTTTCGCCTGATCAGTTCATCGAATACATCTGTGGAGAGTTCCTGGAACTGCTGGCGAGTGAGTCTTGTGAGTTTCTGTCGTGCAGTTGAACGGGAGTTTGCTGGTTCTAAGAAAAGGAGGACAATGAGCGTGAGAGAGGAAGATAGGAGAGAATGTGACCTCTGGCGAGATATGAAGCGAGATATTTGCTGAGCTCTTCATAATGTATGCGGGCAATGAGGCGTGGTTCGAGGGGAGGAGGTGCCAGTGAAGTTGAAGATTTATCCCTGAGAGGTTTATAAGGATCTGGACGATAGTGGGAAATTCCGGAGAAAGCAGTATTTGTGGGAGAAGGAGGTCTTGCATCAGTTCCGGATCCCTTCATAATGGCGAGGGGCAGGGTGGTTCGAATGCAAATGTATGCACGACGACGGGCACCTTTACGGCTACTGTCATTGCCAGGGGTGCTAAATCAGAGACAAATCGCGCATATCTCCCCAGAGAATCAACGGAATTTGACCAGGTCTTTGGCAATGGATAACCATAGGTCTTAGCTGCTTTTTATTTTGAGATCATAAAGGTGGTTGTAACGAATCCGCGTCCGCGTCAACGACCCCAAAAACCAGGGACATGCAAAGACATGTGTCACACTCGGTCACAGTTGCCGATGCAAATTCTGCTCGGCGTCTCATGACACGGTTTTATGCAGTGCGCTTGCAGCGGGCATCGTTGAGGACGATTATGTATTATAGTCAAATACTATATGCGTTTATATACTCTCTATGTTTCATAATGTTTGGCCCCTATCTCGGTGTGTTCAGTCATAGGGCTGAGATCGAATGTGGTTCGGCAGTCGTGCCGAACATTTTTCTCACACTAAAACTATTATATAGTAATTAAAGAAAGAAAGTTAAAAAAGTAAATTATGTAATCTTTACTAGTATAACTGGTCAAGCCTCCAACCGATCAACAGGTTGGAAATTTCAAATTTCTCTGTCAGTGATGGTGCCATCAAGGTGTGAATTGAACTTGGCTTGGACCAAAACCACCAGTTTCAGTTTCACACTGGTGTACTGTAGCTTGAAAGTTCCCCATAAATATTACAAGCTTGTAAAGGTGATCTAGATATTGATAGTAGATTATTTCAGTCCCTGGTGCATCCATTGGCTTGCCGCCTCGTGTTTTTCTTTTGTACGTAATCTGAGTATATTCTTAACTAACCAAGCAGATTCCATGAACTCGGCTCACTGCAGTTGCGGAAAAGGATGGAAACTTTGATATTATAATTGGTGGGGCAATTGGTCTGTGGGCTTCCGAGCTTGCTGCACTGGTGTGAACTTGACGGTGCAAGCTGGTAACAAGTTCCCAACGTGAACCGGCTTGCACCGGCTGGCGGCAACACTTGCTCGGATACCATTTAAACCTTTGTTTGTTTAACGACTGAAAGGCTTTACTGTAGAGATCGACACAAGGTCCCGCCCTGTCGCGATCACCCATCGTGATCAGCGGGCGGCGTTGCTGCTTCAGATGAGGCAGCGTGTCACTTGAGCACGCTCTCCCCACCCGCACATGCATCCCCGAAAGAGCACTTTCCGAACCTTAGTTGGGTATACCCGGGTATAGGGCGTCAGCCCGCCATCTGGGGCCGCGCGGCCATGTAACCCCATCGCGATAATAACCCTCGGTGTTTCACCCTTCTGGCGGGTCGTCACGTCATCAACTTTTCGAGGGTGGCTACGGTCACGCTTCTCCGTGGGTGTCGTCGGTAGCTATATAGTAGAAGACCATCACCGGCCGGCCATTGTTGTTGACTGTGAGTGGTGGCGGCGTGGCGCTTACCCAACCCCAACCAACGCGCAGCAAACCACGCCACTGGCAGCAGCCATGGCCCACCATGCCATTTTGATTTGCGAGCACTCGCCGCCTCCACTCGTCTCTGTCGCTCCTGTTCCTTGTTCCTGCTCCTGCCCCTCTGACGTAGGGTAGCACAGCCCGTCAGGCAATCACATCACAAGATGAAGGCACAGTACACGGTTACGTGGGCAACACGCGTCACAACCCCTGACCACTGGCAAATTAAAACTCTGACCGCCGTTCATAACAGGCTTCGCTCGCTCGCTCGGCGCCTATTCAACTTTCGGGCGTTCTGCAAGCCCTTGGGTGAATAATGCACGGTGAAACGCTCAAAAGTCATATTATTATGGGGCTGATGGGTGAAAATTTTTCTTCGATTTTTCTTTTTTACTGTCACGCTCGCTTCGCGCATCGTGCGGAAGTCAATGACCGTTCATAACGTTTCATACTTCACGTCGCAAGAGGCCATTAAAAGCGACAAATTCGCGTTGGGGGCCCACCCAGGTTACTTCTGGTGACATGAACCTGTCTGCTCACTCCCTCCCGGCTCACATCCTGGTGGCCGTCCTCACCTCTTACCTTCGTCCCAAGAACGATATCATTGGCCGATGACCATCTTTCACCATCAGAATTCGTCCCGAAGGGGTCGATGGCATTGTTCTCTGCCTCTCGGAAGACTGAAGTAGGCATCCACCTTCCATTTCGTGCTTTCGATGGCGTTCCGCTTCGACGTTGTTGAGACATTCAACTTGCTCGCTTTGCGTTCTCTTCGCGTTCTCTTCGACTCCTGTTCGCCGCTTTGAACGGACGCGGCGACCCTCGGACCCGGATCATGCCATCAAATCCACTAACAAGTCCAGTGATCCATTTTTTTGCAGTCTAAACACAAATGTCCACAAAAATGTCCACACAAATGTCCACACAAAATGTCCAAAGCAATATGAAAGATATATAACATGCAGGAATATGTCAAGGAGATGCTGACTTGGGATCCCAACGGCCTTCCTCCCGATCCTTCGAGTCGGGTATCCTTTGGGAGAATACACTGCCAACTGTGTTGAATAGCCTGGCATTGGGTATCAGGGAGATTGGCTTCTTCGAAGAAGCCAATCTCGGGTTCTTTTCTTTGTGCCACTTCTGGACCAGCATTCCATACTCATTGGATTGAGCAAGAGCTGCCGCAGTCGGTAGACGGCTCGGACATTGGCCTGTGAATGAGTGAGACATCGCGAATGGAATAGGAGAGGTAGCTGAACGTACCGTCGAGGTGCGTTCCCCTTGGAATCATTCGCAACTTTCGCGGTGGACTTGTTCATCCTGTCGTGCGCACTGCGCTTTTCGCTGAAGGCAATGCTCGCCCTACCCCCAACTCCTCTAGCTGAGTGGTTTCTGGGGACACTTGCACACCCAAACGCCATACTACCATGACTGTCGTCGTTGCGACCGGAAGAAGCCTCGATGTCTTCGTCGGCTGTTGTGCTCTTGCTGATAATGATAACCCCGTTGGTGGCGTTCACACTTTGTGCATTGCTTGTACTGGTCGAGTCGCTATCGCTGGTAACATTGAGACGGCGACGAAGGACCTGTTGTTGAGGACGGACAGTCGCCATCGTATCCTGGGATAGCTTACGCCTGGAAGAAGCATAGGGGTCGCAGTCGGCGACGGGGTTGTTGGGACTTGCCTCTCCCTTGAACTCTGGGTAGCGGCGAACAAGTTCATAATGGACGTCGCTGGTCAAGACACTGAATAAAGATGATGGAAGAGTAGCAAGCTTTTCACGCGCTTGGTTTCGCTTTGGATGAAAGTCATCACGGGGGGGGAGAAAGGGGACTAGCGTGGATCGTGAATTATTTCAGGGCATTGACGGGAGAAAATGCCAGACCTTGATCAGTATCCGAGTCGTTCTTTCGTCTGATCAGTTCATCGTATATATCTGTGGAGAGTTCCTGGAACTGCTGGCAGGTGAGTCTTATGAGTTTCTGTCGTGCAGTCGAACGGGAGTCTGCTATTTCTAGAAAGTAGGCAGATGAGCGTGACAGGATGGTAGAGCAAAGAGAATATCGAACCTTCTGTTAGATAAGTGAGATATTTGGTGAACTCGTCATAGTGGATACGCGCGACGAGGCGTATTTCGAGGGGAGGAGATAAGATCGTTGGACCAAAGCTTGATCTCTTCATCTATGACGAGGCGTGCTTCTCGTTGATATGCGCGACGACGACGACGACGATGACGGGTAGTTTGGGTTGTAAAACCACGTGACCGTGGCCCAGACATGTACATTTGAGCGTCTGCTGAATAGGCCTGGCACTTAGTACGCAGAGTGAACTCCAATTGATTGGATTTAATACATGTCCAGACTCTTATTGCTACCATGGCGTTTTGATCCCACGTCGAGATGTGAGTGATGGAAGGTTACACCCCGGACCGAGAAATATGAGTGGATTCCCACGCTTAGATGGGATTTTTTGGCGCGCTACCCTAACTGCACCCACCTCGGGACCTCAAACCACTCCCGATTGATCCCTGACGCCCAGTTATTAGCCCTCTCGGTTGCTCACCAATTTGTCCCATCTCTCTTTCTTTGTCTTCCCTATTCGATATGTTCAACAATCCACCCGGAAATTGGCCGAGAACCTCCCAACTCGAATTTCTCATTACTCGTGCCACAACCGCAGCTCAGCCAGAGAATAATTATGCTCTCCACATCGAGATTGCAGAGTACATCAATAAGAAGAAGGCAAACAGGTATATCTCTTTCCCCCGAACTCGTTGGCTTGCTAGACTCTTATCGGCTGCGCAGCCCACGAGAGGCTGCAATGCTTGTCGTCCAGGCGGTGAACCACCGCAATCCACACGTCTCACTCCTTGCCGTCGGATTACTCGATACCCTCGTCCAAATGTGCGGATATCCATTTCACTTACAAATCGCCACCAAAGAGTTCCTCAACGAGCTCGTCCGACGGTTCCCGGAACGTCCGCCCCCGTTCCCTGGCCCTGTCATGACTCGCATCCTTGAACTTATTCACGGCTGGAAGGAGGGCATTTGCGTAGAATCACGCTGGCGCGATGACTTGGGAAACATCCGTGATATGCATCGCTTGCTGTCGTTCAAAGGCTACCGTTTTCGTGATATCCCTCGCGCTGCCCCTGCTCCACCTACATCCGTGCGTCCGCCTCCCCAGTCCTGACGTATCCCGCACTTAACCCCTTCCTTCAGAACCTCAAGTCTGCAGAGGAACTCGAGAGCGAAGACAGAGAAGCCCAGTCTGCCAAGCTCCAGGAGCTCATTCGGAGAGGGACTCCACGGGACCTCGCCGCCGCACAGGAGCTCATGAAGTCGCTGGCGGGCGCAAATCCAGATGCCAAACCGGACTACCGCTCCCAGGCCCTGACCGAGCTGAACAAATTAGAACAGAAGGTTATCCTACTTCACGAGATGCTCGACAATGTGGACACCGAGCGTGGGGAGAAATTTGCAAAGGGTGACGTGTATGATGTATGTAAGATTGCATGTCTGACGTACGAGGTGGAAACTGATGGTGCTATCCAGCAAGTGGCTTCGATTCTGCTCAACTCGAGACCAAGGATTCAGAAGTGGATCTCAGATGCCGAATCGGACGATCCAGAGTCACTAGGTATAGATGATTTCCCAATGTATGAATACCTCTGATACCTCGCCGTCAGATACATATCTCCAAACGAATGACCAAATCAACAACGTCCTTGCCCGATACGAAGCATTCAAACGAGGCGAGACTCCCCCTGCTTCGATTCCGACAGAATTTCTTCCGGGCAAAAATGAGGCACTCTCGCTCATCGATTTCGATGATTCTCCACCGCAAGCAGGTTCAAGCAGTGGTGCCGGGTCGGGTAGCACGCCAGCGGATGACCTCGCAAGCCTCTTTAATTCTTCACTATCTTTAACCTCTGCCCCTACCATGTCACCTCCGGTGGCAGCACCTCCTAGCGGCCTTGGAACGTCTCCAATATTCTCGAATATTGTCAATCAATCGACCTCTGCAAGTTCTCCGTCGTTTGCATCTCCATCGCCTGGATCTGCTGCGCACCCGTCCCCTCAATTTGGGCAAATCAAACTACCGAGCACTCCACCGCTACAGAATCAGCTGCAAGCGTCAGGACGTGTGGGATCCTCCCCACTAGGTGCCGCGAGGGCGTCTCCGTCAAGCAACCTGACCGCCACAAGTACCCTACAACAGCATTTAGCCGCACAGGCCTCACCGCCGCCATCCGGTTCCCAGGTACCCACTTCGCAGGGAAAAGATCCGTTCGCGGATCTCGTTGGGCTATTTTAAATGGCTGAGGGACTCGTGGATACATCTTAAGGCATCTCGGATTGCCTTGTACGGATATTTGGTACTTTCACCATCCCGAAAACTCATTGGGCACCCTACGCTTCAAGGGGCCTTGATGTTTTTGTTCGTTTGGGTCAGTGCGGGTTGTATGGAGCATTTTGTCATTGAAGTTACCACCGGCTAATTAATTTAGCAATTCAAAAATGGCAGTTGGGTGAGCCTGTGCCCATCCTTTGTTTGCGTGGGAGCCTTACGGATGCGGTGGCACAAGTACCTCTCTCGAAGTACTTCTATTCGCTCAATTCGTCCCCACACAAGGGGTTGAGTTGCTGGTCCGAACTTTGAATGTTGAAGCTTGAAGCTTTGAAAAGGGTATTTTTACCAAATCTGGGCGAGAATCGTTGTGCGCGCCACGTCCAGCGCGTGCAACGTGCTCCGAGTCCCAAATCCGTGCATGATTGCAGAGTCACCCGGCCATTTCTGCTCCGCGGCCGATAGTACCCCGAGGATTCGACATGCTATTTACCTTTCGACGTCTGGCGGCGCATCATCCATCAGTCGATAGTCGTCGACTTCCGCTACAGGCAACTGCTTTGTTCTTCCATTAATGTGCCTGCCACCAACAGTGCCACCGAACTCGGAAGCACCGACACACCTACCGGGCGGGCTTGTGTTTCTTTGTATAACAGGTATCATCCCTTGAATGCAAAGGTCGCGTGTCCTGCTAGAGTGCCTGAGCGACCGACACAGCAGGTCCGAGTTTCTCGCTTTGGTTTAAACCCCGTCCAGCAACAAAAGAATGCTTTGCCGAAGAGTGGCGGCCACATAAATTTGGAGGGCTATGGCCTCTATGCCGTCCTGACCCGCCTCAGCCTTTCCCTACACCGAATCACTCTCTGTTCGTATCTGTTCGTGGCTTCTGGTAGCCCGGATATATTTTCCTTTTGGTCACGCCTTCCCCGATAGCCCCGTCTGCATGCTGGTAGAACAACAGGGTAAGGCTACGGTGAGCGCGGTTGCTGCAGGGAGAGTCACTGCTCACGCACGGCTGGGATTGTGCAGCCGTCGAGGCAAGGGAAGGCGCTTGCGAGATGCGACATCTGTGGCAAGCAGCTGGCGCGTCAGTCGGACATGCCTCGGCACAAACGACTGCACGATCCAGAGCCTGAACGGTGGTGAGAAAGGAAATCGTTGTACTCGGCGACTTCGCGCCGCTGAAAGAACCCCACATTTTTTTAGGATGCATTGGTGCCCAGAACCAGGCTGCGATTACGGGAGCATGCAGCGTTCAAATCTGAGGAATCACGTTCGAAAGCAGTGAGCAAACACGTCTCCCCAGATCGGTGTCCCCACGCTCACATTTTGCATGCAGCACCGGACAGCGGCTTCGCTGCCTCGATGACCCAGCATGTAGTTACTCTACATTCGACAAAAGCGCTCTGCTGCGTCATCGGCAGAGAAGGCACGGGTACCAAACAAAGTCGACCGCCGCGAAGGACAGACGTCTAAAAATAACGGCCTCCTCCCGCAAGCTAGACAATCTAAGCCCTGACAAGTCTTCTTCGAGTTCTCTCTCGGAGCCCGCAACAGGCTGTCCGTGTCCGTGTTCACGTTTCTCGACATCAACTTCGAATAATTGCCGGGCCGAGGGAGCAGTAATAATAGACGAAACGGATGCAGATGCAGATGCGGATGCGGATGATCGCATTCGCGAATGGCTGGACGATCATGTTCCCACTCGGGCAATCGAGCAACCGGTCGGATCGATTGAGCAGCGGTCGACTGAGGGACACGTCATATCTCGATTTCCGGTCTCGTTTGCACGTACCCGCCTTCCCTACGTCTCCGCGAATGGCAGTCCACCAGGCCGCACGTCAGGTTCCATCGGCATGGGCAATTCCAAGCACTGTCGACATTGCACATGCAACTTGAACCCGCCTTCAAATCATCCAGTACTGGCGCCGGCGACTCGTTCCAATAGTCCCACTTCAAAAACGGCAGCGCGGCGTCCCCACCGAGCAACGCGTCCCCACAGAGAAGCCAAAGAAGGGGTTGTATACAGGCGCTTAAGCTACCGTGTCAAAGAATTCATTTTTTTGGCCACATGCTAGACGAGATTCTGTCCAGGATTGTCGATATTGCTTCCGCGGTTCGGGTCTGCCACTGCAGTGAGACCGCCGGTGGGCGCCCTGGTTCGTTGGGTGTGACGGTGGTTGCACGCTAATTCAGTTGGTTGCTGCTGTAATATATGTGTGTATGTATGTATGTATGTATGTATATATGTATTGTATTTTGTAGAATGCATGTAGAGACACCTCCGAGTTGACCGAGCACGAGTATCACTCAGGTACGGTCGTGTCACATGCTGTGACGGAACGCGAAAGTGAGCGTGACAAAGGAAGGGCTCGATTCGGATCCACACCAGTCACCAGTCAACGGTCCGACGGTCGCTGGCAGCGCATCACTGAACCGAAGGACGTTTGCCACCTTTCCCCCTTCTCATCATCGTCATCATCGACAGCATTCTGACGGGGATCGCATCACTCGTAGCCGTGGCCCATGGCCCCTTTCAACCTGTCATCCTCCAAGTCCCGAAACTTTCATGCTCGGGCAATCCTCGGTCCCAAGTTGCACGACCGACTACCCAACATCAACGTGCTCATAGTTGGTGCCGGCGGTATCGGCTGCGAACTCCGTAGGCGTGTCCCATCTTGCGGAATGCTCTCCCTCACAACAGGCGACTGGCTTTTACAGTCAAGAACGTCGTACTGGCTGGGTTCGGCCACATTACCCTGCTCGATCTCGATACTATCGACCTCTCCAACCTGAACCGTCAATTTCTATTCCGGAAGAAGGATGTGAAGCAGAGTAAAGCCTTGGTATGTTGCTCCTCCCACCAGTCTGTTGGTAATCTGGCTTTATACGGACCTTCAGGTGGCCGCGCGCACAGCCTCCGCATTTAACCCTCATGTCCACATTACACCCATCCATGGGAATATCAAAGACACCCAGTTCGACTTGACATGGTTCCGAGGGTTTGATATTGTTCTGAATGCGCTAGACAATTTAGGTATGTCCTTTATTCGTAGATTTCGACGAGGGAACTCACACAGTCGTCCGTCAGACGCACGACGACATGTGAATAAAATGTGCATGGCTGGAAATATTCCTCTAGTAGAGTCTGGGACAGCTGGATACCTAGGTCAAGTCCAGCCCTTGCTGAAGGTATGTCCGGTAGCACCAACTTTGAATCGCGATCGTCCTTACATCCCTACTTTGCATTGGCAGGACCGTACCGAGTGCTTTGATTGCATTCCTAAACCAACGCCCAAGACATTTCCTGTGTGCACCATTCGATCCACGCCGACTCAGCCCATACACTGTATCGTTTGGGCTAAAAGCTACTTAATGCCGTAAGTTCCCAGCCGTCGCTCTTCGTGGATGACTCAATCGGACTGATACGGGATAGGCAGCTTTTTGGCGAAGATGAGGACTCCACAGGTGAACTCGCCGAAGCTGAGAAGCAGGGCGAAAATGGTGAGTTGCCCCTTTTATCTCGCACGATGGCCCCTTTATCGACGCTGTCCGAATACTCACACATCTTGCAGCGCAAGAAATAGCAAACCTGCGGAGGGAAGCGCAGGCGTTCAAGTCCGTCCGAACCGCGCTGCGCTCCAAGGACACATATTCCGGTGCTGCAAAAATGGTATTTCAGAAGGTACAGTTCCCAGTGACGCAGCACGGACGGACTGGCAATCTTATCGATGTGGCCTAGGTATTCCAACATGACATTCTCAACCTTCTCTCTATGGAGGATATGTGGCGCTTCCGAGACAAACCGGTGGCACTAGACTTTGATCTGATCGAAGGCGATCAGTTTATCCTACGTGGGCAGGCGGCCAACGCCCTTGACGTGTCCGCGGATAGCAATAAATCCTCTGCGAATGGCGGTGGTGGCGTCGACGGGCGCTTGAATGGAAGCAGCACTACTTTCCCCAATGGTAGCAACTTTACCCTGACCACGAAAGCCTCAACTGTTAGGTCTGGCCACAGTTTGAAAGACCAACGCCCCCTGTCACTTCGGGAGAATTTGGTATTGTTTGTCTCAAGGTGGGTATCCTCCCATCTTCAGTCCAATAGTGTGCTCATGTAGCTCCTTGAAGTACGGAGCGCCTCGCAGCGCGCCTCACAACGGGCAAAGAAGAAACAATATCATTTGATAAGGACGACGATGATACGCTGGATTTCGTTACTGCGGCCGCCAATCTGCGGTCCGCGGCTTACGGAATTCCGTGTAAGAGCCGTTGGGAAGTAAAAGGTGCGACTGGTGCCGTCTCAGTCTTGATAGGTTCATAAACGTATTCTTCCTTAGAAATGGCAGGGAACATCATACCTGCAATCGCCACAACCAATGCAATCATTTCGGGCTTAATTGTACTTCAGGCCCTGCACCTGTTGAGTGCATCGTTTGACTCCTTGCGCAATGTACACGCGCAATTCAAGCCCTCCGCCCCTCTGAGCGCCATTAAGCTTTCCTTGCCAAATGACCGTTGTGGTGTCTGCCGCGACGCATACGCCTCACTCCAATGTGACCCCTCACGTGTGACCCTCGCGGAGGTACTCGAAGGTATCTTGGATGGATCGGAGCGAGAAGTAAGTACCTATGAGGATAAGCGCATGCTCAGCGACCCCGACTTCGACGACAATCTTGATCGCACACTCGAGAGCCTCAATGTGACCAAAGGGAAGTTTCTCAGCATCGCGGACGAAGATGGCGAGCTCGAAACAATCACCCTTGCCATCTGCGCGTTCCCGTGAGTCTCCCTGCTCGCTCGAGCCCCGGTTGCTAATGATCGACTATCAGACCCGATCACCCAATGGACGGCCCTGCCATGATATTTCCCAATCCCCTGCCGAAACCAGCGAAGAGGGCAAAGCCGATCGTCACACGACCTTCCACGCCACCGCCGACGCCACCACGAATACAGAAGAGGCCGGCCCCGGATAGTCTGGACGATGCGCAGCCAGCAAAGCGTGCACGAATCGCTACGTCCCTGAGCGAATCTCGGCGTCTCGAAGAAGATGGTCTAGTATTGTTAGATGGAGACGGGCCGGTGGACGGAGATGTCGATATCGTCGTCATAGACTAGCTGAGTAGTAATGGTCTTTGATTATTTCTTGTTTCTCCCTTACCTTATTCACCTGTCTATTGAGTATATCTTTGGGTGTCCTACTGACTCCTACACGGAACTATTCCCCCGAATGGGCCGCAGGTACCTATAATAATGATACTCCAGAGGGAGCGTGGCCACTGATTTGCACCGCCGTGGTGACGGTGTCACCTAGAATGATCTGTTGTTTTCCTTCTAACGCTCCAGGTACGTTGGTGGTCTAAGTAGTTATAAAACAACCGTGGTCGAAGCTGGTGTGTGATAGTTCACGTCGACATTCGTCAACGGATCTTTCGTGCATTTTTTTGGGCAAACTCTTTGGGCAAATCGAACTCGAGAATGCTCGCTTCGTCGTGTTTGTGGTTGGCCCATGCATAGGATATTGCATTGTTTTAAGGAGTAACTATCCCGCCAGCACGCCCCAATGTGGCAGAGAAAGTGAAGAAACTCTTGACGTTCTTACTTAGTAGGAGATCGGCTGGCGTGAGCGATCATATGGTTTGTGTGGTGTTTCTTGAGGCTCTCCGGAGTACGATGCTTTTACTACAAATCAGCGATCGAGCTCGCCCAAGTATGAACGCTCTCCTGAATCGCAATTTCGCGCAGAAAGTTTTTCTTAAAATTTCTTATTGCTTTCTCTCCCCTTATTATAACCGAAACGCGATGTAATAATTGTGTCAAAGCACGTGCCATTACAGTGCGTGCTGACTAGCGAAGCGGGGCAGAGTCCACTCTCTACACCTTGAGTATTCCCAACATGCCTCCGGGGGGCGCCTCATCAGGCAGAATGAAGCACAAGAGTACACTGAAACTCGACTCACCCCCTCCATCCAAGAAATTAAAGGCTTCCAAAGGTGTCACGATTCTTTCCGTGAGACACTACGTTCAGCTTAAGACGGATACGCCTCTAACGTAGGTTGATACCCATAAGCTTTCTCTACTCCCAACTCTCAACCATGGTAATAAGCCACCCTCTGCTCCTCAACCACCAATAACCGTCGCTGCGACCACGAGGGATGCCAAGGGAAAGGGGAAAGCTGCCACCAACTTGAAGGACGAATCCCCAGGCATGTTGTCAGCTGACTCTTCCTGTGCTTGAAGCTGATAGGTGTTTCATCAAGACGATCGTCTCTGGGTAGAAAAATACGAGCCACAGTGCTTGAAGGACCTAGCGGTGCACAAGCGCAAAGTCGACGACGTTCGCAGGTGGTTAGTCGAGGCTTTTGGTGAGAGAAGCCACCCGAAGCACCGCGTAGGTTTCTCCCCTCTCTTCTGGCGTCCGAGAGCTAGCTTGACGATCGCACAGCGCCTGCTTATCCTCACCGGTCCTGCTGGTTCCGCAAAGACGGCAACCATGCGCGTGCTCGCGCGGGAAATGGACTTCGAAATCACCGAGTACAAAAATAATACGGGCACGATCCAGTTTTCCGCCTTCACGAGTGAACCCTCGACGTGTAAGCTTGGCGATTTCATTGCTTGAAGGTACTGAGCTGGCGCAGCCGATGCTCCAGATGCCTTTGCGGCCTTCTTAACGCGCGCCGGCGCGTACACGTCCGTGTTCACGTCTGCAAGAAGGAAGATTGTGCTTGTCGAGGACCTCCCCAATATCTTGCATCCGGCCGTCCGTGCACGCTTCCACGATGCGCTTCGGGCCCATGTGGAACGTGCTTCGGATGTAGCTCCTGTTGTACTTGTCGTCAGCCATGCTGGTGTACGTGTCGAAGGAGATTCCAACAGCAGCCGGGACCGTGATCTCGTTGTAGATGCGCGCACGGTGGTCCCACCAGGTCTATCGGCCTCACTTGTCTCGGAAATCAGGTCCGTTGCTCATCTCTGCGACTCTTGTGCTCCTTTTTGAGGCCTACAGGTGCGCATAGATTCAATCCAATTGCACCTACGCTACTCACTCCCGCGGTGAAGCGCGTGACAGCGTTAGCAAATGTGCGGCTCTCACCAAGTATATTGCATTCGATCGTGGACGGTGCAGGAGGGGATGTGCGCAGCGCGATCATGACGTTGGAATTTACTTGTGCGCGTCCCGCGTCTCGGAGGCAATCAAGTAGAGACAGGTGAGTGGGTCGTCGACCAAGTGACATTCTTGGACGCTGATGTGGTACCTCAGTGCCGGCTCGATAGTAGCGGTGACGCAGAAGGAAAACGCGTTATTGCTTTTTCACTTGTTAGGGAAGATAATGTACAACAAAAGCTTGTTCATTTTTGCGTCCCACATTTCGCACAGTCTGACTCAATTTTCTCTAGGAAAAGGTGATCCCCGTTCATCCGCTTCTGCAAGTGACATCGCACGAGACCGCGCCTTGGATCAGTCGCTGAAGGATCCGCCACCACTACCTCGATGGTCGGTTGCAGAAGAGCGACGAACGAGTCGGGTAGACATCGAAGTCCGTGATTCTTCCGACAATTCCACCGCTCTGACCCCCCTTGTTCTGTTCAGACGTTGTATGCATCCACCCCGATCGATGCGTCGCTCTTGGGCCTATACATCCACCAAAATCATACACAATACTGCTCCAGCATCGAACAATGCTGCTCGCTGGTCGACAATCTTAGCTGGACGGATGCATACGGATCAGAGAATGTAAGGGCCTGAATCATTAGATATCTTTTACGAATGCTGATGATGGAAACAGTGGTACGACACGAATCCACATGCGTTCCATATACAGACCCTTGGAACACTTCATTCCCTACCTAGCCCTGTTCCACGCATGGGACAGCGTATCTACAAGCCGGCATTCTTCGGCGCGCTTGAGCAAGAACAGAGGGCGCGGGATGCCGTGGAGCGTACCTCTTCTTGGCTTTCTAGTGTACGTAGCATCCATCGTTCTCGTTCTTTGTCTGGGGGGGGATTAAATGCTGATGTCACCCAGACTGGACTGTGGCCGCGGGGCGCAATAGTGACGGAACTGGGAGGTTTATTGCGCGCTCTGGGCCGCGGTGCGCCGCACGGGCACCGTACTTTCTCGGAGCTTGTGTTCGGGCAGGATTCTATGGGCGCAGAGGTCGTGGATGAAGGAGATATCGAGGGAGGGACTGTGGACTGTGACGAGGGCGAGAGCAGGCATTTGCATACTAGTCACGAGCAGGCTGCAGGTTTCGGTTACCTAGAAGATGATGATATCGAAGATTGGTAAGGGGTCACACAGCCACAGGGACCAGAAGCTCCATTGATCCGATCCGCCGGTCGGGCGATTCTGAAGTCCCTTGCCGCGCCGCCGAGGCTGACGTATCCTCGTCATTGACAACGAAAGGCACAAACATGCCCCTTGCTTCACCGCTCGATCTTCCCCGTTGGCTTAGGGAGAATGCTGATCGTCTACGACCGCCAGTAAACAATTTTTGCCTCTACTCCGGCACAGACTTTGTAGTTATGGCTGTGGGTGGGCCAAACTCTCGCACAGACTACCACATCAACGAAACTGAGGTGCTGAAACACTCAAAAACCCGTTCGAGTGTCTCCTAGATCTCACTCGTGACCGAATAGGAATGGTTCTATCAATACAGGGGCGACATGCTCCTTCGCGTCGTGGACGATGGTACCTTCCGTGACATAGAGATCAAGGAAGGCGAGATGTTTTTGCTCCCAGGTGCGCACTGACACGGAACCTGTCAATTCTCCGCCCAACCTCACCCCCATGCTTCTCAATTGTGCACTATAGGCAATACCCCTCACAATCCCGTGCGCTTCGCGAACACGGTCGGAATCGTGATTGAACGGGTGCGGCCCGAAGCTTCCGTCGGTATGTTTGCCCACACTACGAGGCATTTGGCATGTTCATGATACGTTTGCTGGACAAAGACCGGCTGCGCTGGTATTGCCGTACTCCCGGACACGAGACACCTACCATCATCCGCGAGGAGTGCTTCCATGTAACAGACCTGGGCACGCAGCTCAAACCGCTCATAGATCGTTGGATGTCCGATGAGGAGGGTCGACGTTGTCCTGCTTGTGGCATAGTCGCCGAAGCGAAGTGAAACCGAGTATATGGGATCTAACTTAATACGTGCCGTTTTATTGTACTGTAGTGATTTGATTACTGGCGCTATTAAGTACGGTGATTGACCCCTCTCCTATCTATCAACAACAACGTAACCTGTTGTTACCTATGTATGCTGGAACTTACTTCCAATCGGCGGAATCGAAAAGGCCATAGGTAGTGTGTTAGCTCTGCCTGGGCCAACGCCGGACTTTTGAGCGCCCTTCGCGCAGGTTGGCGCTAACTTCAGTGTCTCAGCGCTGCCTTAGATAGCCCCAAGGCCCTGCCGTAGAACGGGAAGATATAAGCGCCGTTATTGGACAGCAAGTTGATGCTTCTGTTGATCTAGGTGCCACCGAGATTGAGATGGCCGACCACTAGAGTCATCACGAGATCCGCACGTCCTAGCTGTTGTTGACGCGAGTGTTATTCGAATTAACCACCTCGCGTTTATCGACTTCAGGGACCTGGCGCTACACGAATCCCCATCATTGATGAACCCGTATCACTCGCGTCCGTATTCGCCGTGACAGGGGCTTGATATGCGGTCTGTAAACTATAGTTCCTGTCGTAGTTGGACGCATAGCATCCTCGTTGAGGCCCGTATCATGATGACGATCCACAGGCCCGGGGTAAAGCCGCGAAACTCGACGCATATTGCCAGACCACGGGGGTTCGAATCATAAAATTTTCTAAGCCCGCGCGTACCGCTTGCGTCGTGCACCGTACCGCACCGTCCACTGCCGGTCGGTAGGTGACCTCGGACACCCTGCCACGTGTCCACGTGTCGATCACCTGATCAGTTTGACCTCAACAGTCATCCTTACCAGTGGTGACTATCCCTTCAGTGACACCATGGCCCGCTTTACCGCTCTAGCCAGCGACACAAGCGAAGATGATGAACAATACGTAACATCGCCTCCAAGAAAGCCCCCACAGCCACGGACCCGCTCAACAGTTCCACCCCCTCGCGTCCAGAGAGTTGACGAGGATGCGGAGATGGCTTCCGACTCCGGTTCATCGCGCGCAGATGAAGAAGACCTACCCAGCGACTCGCCACCTCTGATTCCCGCTGGAAAGCGCGCTTTGGTCAGAACGAGCAGAGGTACCTACACCATCGAAGAACCCGGAGAAGGAGACGACTCTGGCGAGTCCTCTGGTTCAGGTTCGGATGAACCGCTCCCAGAACATCGGCGCGGAGACCCCACCATCATTCCGTGGGCGCAGCGGATAGGCGTCGACCCTCAAAAAATGCACGTTATGCAGGCGTCTTTGTTTAGGGCACCCGAGACGGCGGAGGCGCTGAAACAACTAAACCCAGAGAAACCCGATCGAGACCGTTTGACCCCCGGTGGGCTGCACAGGAAACACAGCCGGGACTCCGAAGGCGACGGTCTGAGAGCCACGGCACAGGGGGTACGTCACCTTCCCAATTAACAATTGACTGATCCGGTTTTCACGCTCTGCATGCTAGCGGGCCTCCTTCGCTCATGATATCGAACCCGTTACGTTCCGCCCCTCCCGCAAATATGCCAGAGTGGAGGGATCTGCCTCTATTGTGAACGGCGTGGAGGACGCCCTAGTCGATGCGGGCCTTGCGTTTGGTCGGTCATTCCGAGTTGGTTGGGGTCCCTCCGGAACCCTGGTACACCTGGGACGTCTATGTTGTCCGTCATCAACACAGTAAGACGCCTTGTCTATTACATCAAAGCCTCTGCTGAACCGACTTCAGAAAGCATACCGCGAACTCATCCGTGGTTACGAAAACGGCTGTGCCATTCTCCGAACCGGGAACTGACGCTAGTCTTTCTACGAAGCTACTCTCCCATCACCTTACCAATTCACCCATTCAACTTGACGCTGAGGGCATCCCCTTTGCCCACCCGTCTCTGAAGCTGTCCTTTGGATCATTTGCATCACTGTTTCCCCCTACAGACCAGTCGTTTGCCGCTCGTCTTTTCCGCCTTGGGCGCGCATTGTTCGATGAAATAGACCTCCAGCTTGATGAGTCTGTCAGCATAGACGTCCGAAATCGAGTCCACGCCGTGCGCCGGAAAGAGGCTCTTTCAAATTGGCTCGAAGGGGTCGTCGCTCCAGCTGTAGATGCTGAAGTGAAAGGCAACTTTTCCGGAGGTTCAGCCTCGAGTACCTTTAGCCTTCTCACCGGACATCAAATCGACAAAGCCTGTGAGGTTGCTATGGATGGCGGAGATCTAAAACTCGCCACACTACTGTCCCAAGCTGGTGGCGATTTGGAGTTTCGAACGGACATTCGGACCCAGTTACAGATATGGCGCGAGCAACGTATCGACGCGCACATTGACCGGAACTTGCGCAAAATCTATGCACTGTTGGGTGGCATCGTAGACATCCTGGAAGGCTCGAATGGCACTGAGGTAGAACGGTGTCCGGACCTTCCAGTATCTCAAAAGCTCGATTGGAAGCGCGTCTTCGGGTTACACCTCTGGTTCGGACAGCCAATGGATGCTTCAATAGCAGAGGTGTTCGACGCCTACGACAACCACTGGAGGAATGCGCGAGACCGGGCTGCGGCCCCCATCCCATGGTATTTCGAGGAGACAACCTCCGAGTCCAAACACTGGCATTTGTTCCGAGATGAGAATCCCCCCGACGCGTTTTATTCCCTCATCAAACTCTACGCGGATCCAGCCTGCTCGCTGGAGACGATATGTTCTCCACTTTCCTTCGGACCTTCGCCAGCGGACTTCTCCGTTCTGTGGCATTTGTACATCATTATTTCCCGGTCAATGCGATTACGGGACTTCTCAGATCGCGATGACCCTGGCGTGTCTAAAGGGTCTCAGGAAGGCGATGACGGTGATGCACGAATCGAAGGACATAGTCCAAACGCCGACATCTTAGCTAGCACGTATGCGCTGCAACTAGAGCAGCAAGACCTGATACAAGAAGCAGCATTTGTCCTGCTCCATTTAGAGGGCTCCTCCGGGTGCGTCTTTTTCTTCATCTCAGATTGCAGCTCTTGACGTCTCTGCAAAGGAGGGAGAAGGCCATCAGAGACCTGCTGCTGCGCTCTGCTCCTAAACTGGACGATTGGATGACACGAGGGATGGCGGGGAGCTTAAAAATACCACTATCATGGATCAACGAAGCCAAGGTGATTTAACGGTGAAACTCACTTGGTGCTCCGGTCTGCGGCTGACGCCAAGTATCCAGGCAACTTATGCCCTGAACAGGGGCGACGTCTTTGAAGCATATCAGTTATATCTCCAGGCAGGGCTGCACAGCGCGGCACACGAGCTCGCGGTGTTTGAACTTGCCCCAGAAGCAGTCATCAGGGACGACCTTGAGCTGGTTAGGACGCTCTTTGATCGATTTACGGGTCACGCCGTGAACGAGTGGCACGTACGAGGAAAGGTTCGTACGACCGCACGTTGCTGATTGCAACGCACAATCTGACATGATAACCTCAAGGCCTTCCTCGATTACGCGCATGCCATGACCCGCTTGCCTGAGTTAGTCCAAAATTCCGGAGCTTCGCGGGACGGCTCACAAGTGGCCGAGCTCGAGGAGCTGGCCCGTGGTATTCCCAAATTGATTGGGCTGCTGCCTACGATTGTTCGTGATCCAGCAGATGCGCGTCACAGCGTTGCCGTAGCGACCATGATCACTGGGCTGACACGTCAACTGGACAAGGCGATGCCGCTAGCCCTGGTGAGTTGGCAATTTCTTTTCATTGACAAGTTTCTCAAGCCTGTTTCAGGGCTCCAAACAGCTTCGCGGCCTACCAGTAGATGAAGCCACCAAGCTACATCACGCGCGGGCCATTATGCAGTCCCAATTCCTGAAGATGCTCGAAGCGACGTAGCTCTAAGGGTGTCATGATCATCTAATAAATAACATGTATACGATTACGACTATAGTAACGGGCAAGCCAGTGTCAATGATGTTACTCTAAGGTACTATGACAAGAGATATAACAGGTGAGACAACGATATAGATAGCGTGCGGGCAAGAACAAGAACACGTAGATTAAGATTACTAATCGATATTAAGGCCGGAGAGGAAGACGGAGGCACTTAGGATGCAGACTTCAACCAAGTGAGCCTCCATGGCGCGTTGACTCAGCTCAATCTTGATGCCATCGCGGCCGACGCAGATACGTCCGAGGCGATGTGGATGCGAGCGCTGGGCATAATAAAGCTGCATAAAATTACATAGATAGTAAATTTTGACGCTCCAGGCGGAGATAATCGCGCTGAGAACGTACGCAGATGTAGTCCCCATCGGGAACCCAGAGGTACGGAATCCCCCTGACGTCCATCACCCTGGATCTGAAGATGTGAAAGAGAGCCAGGGGGTGAGCAGACGCACACAGACGGCCTAGACCAACAGCCGACGAGACGACCAAACGCACGCGCGATCAGATGAGGCACGAAGCCAGCTCCGTAGGGCCTGTCTCGGGAGCAAACCGGGCATTTCAACGCTCGGGCGCCCACCGGCCTGAGACCAGTCGACGAGCGCGACGGTGCGCCGGTGGGCGTCGTAGTACGTCGTGCGGTGCGGTTGCGACGCCTCCGTGACGATCTTGTAGCAGTGACGCCCTCGAGCGTCGACGACCGACGCGTTCAGGATGTTCGGGCGCAGATCGTTGATGTAGAAGACTGTCACATCCGGCGGTGTTGGAGAGTCTCGGCCACGGCTTGCGTTGCCCCCAGGGAGAGCTCCGAATATCGGAGATTCCCCCGACGTGCTTCCCCAGACGCTGTTGCTCGAGGGCGCATTACCAAAACGCCAGCCTTGCACGTATGGATTGAAGTTTGCCGACATTGCGAGTTATGGTGAGCGAGAAACTTGTTGCCGGTTCACCTTGCGAGAGTGGTATTGGGGTTGTGAGTCCACGGTGACGCAGATGTCCTCTTATACAGCCAATTTGATGACGCCTCTAGAAGCGCACAAACGGCGTCAACTTCATGATAGCCTCGGAGCGGAAACCGCTCTGTTAGAGAGTAATAACTCAAAGGCTGCAGCAAATAGTGTCGAAGTTGTCCCTCAGGGCAGTGAGATGAGGACGGTCATCTCGGAGGCTACTAGCCCACTGCAGCGTTCAGAAGCGCAACAGCCGATACCACAGACTTACGGATACGCGCAGGAATGATTGAGGCCAACGAGGCAGTAGCAAGGCTCATCCGTCTATGAATGACAGAACCGGACGTCCTCGATCGGACATACGAAGATCATGGGAGGATAGCCATAGCGTTTCCCGTGCTGAGGCCGGTAGTCAGTAACACAGACCTACGTTCTTAGACCAGATCCCGGAAAGTGATCGAGACCACACCGCACTGAGGTCTCCCCCCGGTTTTCAGCGTTTCCGCGGGTTCCATGGACGGGATCCTTGTATGGGATAAGTTTCCCCAGTTCCGGAAAGTGAAGATTAATGTGCAGAGGTTCAGCGACAGCCACTATTCGTGTTTCAGATTAGGCGTCACTTGGGTTGTGCTCGAATAGTATCGAGGCGGTCTCCAAGTTCAATTTCGTGGGAAGGCCCCCGCAACCATGAAGCAGCAGCAGGGTTGAAACTTGAAGGCGAAGTGAAGAGGTGTGGTGTAGGTGCTGCAGCTGTACGATGTGCGCGGATCATGATTTCTCTCATACTCTCGGTAGTGGCGAGATTTGCGGTGTCGTGTGGCGGTGCAGCCGAGCATCATTGCCAGTGCCTCTGCCCGCTATCCCCATTATCATTTCCCATCAGAGGCAATCTGCGAGTGAAACGAAAAGCCGCTGCTAAAGGTGTTCATAAAATAGTTCCAGGACACACTCTACGCGTAGCCAATGGTGAATGGGTCGGACGAGCAAGGGCTCCTCCGACGGTCGCCCGATTCGGAGGATGCTGATAAAAGATAGAGTTCCCATTCCATTCCTGCAGTCCGCGGACAGCCACTCTCTTACCAGTCACTGCTTCTAGTCTGCGGCACCAGTTCTTCCTGTCCGCCAAACCCTACTAGTATTCCGACGATACATACCCCAAAACGATCTGGCAATGGTCAGAATTCTGAACACCCATTTGGTAGAGCTGGCTAGTACGAATTCATGCAGGAATGTCGGGTGAGTGAATGCTGTCCTGTACCGATGCCGAGACAGTCAGTTTTTTGCGTTGTCAACTAGGGAGAGACGGAGGGCTACTACGCCACCTATGGTAAAACAGCCTTACTTCCCACTCGTGTTGATAGACATAAACCATTTGATGTGGGCTACACAAGGCATTGTAGCGCTCTGTAACTAAGAGCGCACGCGAACGGGTCCGATAAGTAGAGAAAGAAAAAGATGAACACGATGACAGTATTCAAATTGGCGAGTCTACGGGAAGGACGGCCAACTTGACACAATGTAATGCTAAATTTATAAGCATCAGGGTCATCAGGGTCTCTGGTGACGTAATGACGAAAACACGAAAAGCGTGTTGAACATTACCCAGCAGCTGAGATCAAAGTGCGTGTGGATGATTTCCCCGGTTTATCTATAGGCGTACCATGTACTCCAAGGAAGCATTTTCTATAGCATTTCTGTAAAGTATCTGGCAGCGCATCATGGCACGCGATCATGTCGATCATTCCATCTCGTTCTGATATTCCCCCTGGGCACAAAGTCCCAGGTATCCTCGCAACCGCTGGAATGCTGTGCCCAGCAATGCCTTGGTGAGGATTTCTGTGGTGTTATCCTGCGAGCTGATGTGCATTACGACAAGTTTTTGCATCTTGACTTGTTCGTGGATCCACTGGCAGTGGTGGCGCACGTCGATATGACATGCCAGTGTTTGGTGCAACTGTGATATACCTGGTCCTCACACGGAAGTACGGCAACAGTATTACCGCATAAGAGAGGGGTGGCGTGCTGAGTTTCGAAGCTCAGACCAGTGGGTAGTTCGCGAAGCCAAATCAGTTCGCGTCCTGCTTCTGACGTTGCAATGTACTACTCCGCGGCACACGTGGAGTCGGCTACACTTCGCTGCTTCTTAGGTGACCAGGATATTGTACAAGCCCGCTGCCCAAGGGAAAGCGATAGCCACCGACGGTGTGTCATACAAGCTGCCCAAGACAATTTACCATCGCGATCATGGCCCGTAAGGATGCCAGCTTGGCCACAGGTGCATACACGTTGTCACAATCCACTCACCCGATCTGGCTAAACTCTTGTGTGACCAGGCATGCCTTGTAGCGAGCAACATTGCCAGCGGCGTCCTTCTTGGCCTTTAGCACCCACTCTGAGTGGGTTTTAAAGGCCAAGAAGGACGCCGCCAATGATGTTTGCTCCCGGTGGTGCCTCCTCAAGCCTCCAGGTCCAAGCGGTGTGTAAGGTATCCAGCTCCGAGTCCTCCTTGATCGCCTTCTCCCACAGCAGCCAGTCGGGCCTCCGCTTGGCCTTGGCCAGTGTGCGCAGCTCCAGAGCTTCAGCCATAGCAGTTTCAGCTACAAAGATGTACTCCAGTCCCTGAATTGAAACCCCTCCAGTGGCACAGGTGCCAGTGTGCTACCCACCACTAATCATAGTATTCCCCCTGCTTCCTCAGGTTCTTCAGCAAATGTGCCAGGGAGCTGTAGTCCAGACATGAAGCTGGGGTCATTTGGCCGTGCAGAGGTAGCACCCTTTTCCAGCCTGGAGATCGCGCACTACTGCAATGCTTTCAGCAGCACTATCTGGAGTGGGGTCAGCGACATCAGGGGTTGCGGGAGCCTCTTCAGGAGGCGCGGGAGTCTTGGGAGGTGGTAGGGTGGGGAGTAGTGGAGTAATGGTAGGTTGGGAGGCAGGTTGCTCGCTGTTGTCCACTATGACAAAGTCACCATCATCCTCCCCCTCGAGTAGTTCTGACTGCCCGCACAGGGCTTCAAAGGGGGTCTTGCCATCAAGGATGCGTGTCGCAGCCTCGGAGTCGTAGAGGTAATCACAATAACTTGTTGTCATTACCCCTGTCAAGGATGAGCCTGAGATAACCGCTCCTGTGCCAGTGCCAGTGGGAACAACCTCCTCGATGACCCAGAAACCATACACCGACGTCGGTGTGATTCCTCGTTCTATCGCTGATGACTACAGCATTGGCAGATCCTAACGGCTTGTTCTCAGGTTTTGACTCCTGGGGATGTCTGCGCAGCCTGTCCAGTTTGCCCCGTTGTGTTCCCCTCCTTCGGTGCACGGTCCTCACGTGCCCGGTGGCCGGGCTCGTCGCAGTTGTGATACTTGCCCATGCGGCGCTTCTTCTTCCCCTCTGATCCGGTGGCTGCTAGCGCTTCATCGCCGTGCCCGTCCTTCTTTCGGTCACCAGAGTTCTGCCCAGGGTTCATGCGCCTGTTCTTCAGCCTGTCAGCCTCCTCGCAAATGTGGTCGATAAGGGTCACGGTGTCGGTGTCAATAGAGATGACACCGTGAGCGATGTGAGCTGAAGACATGATGGACGCTGCAAACTTGGCCAGCTCCTCATGAATGCCGCAGAGTACATGCGCACATGCGCTGGTATTCCCTGTTTGTGATGTCAACACCAGCTAACTCTTCACGCTTGTAGCGCAGGCTTGTCAAGAAGACACGAACATCGCCCCCCACTTAGCAGTGCGTGTCGAAGAAAGTAGACTCGAAGTCGTTCTGCGCATACACACTCTTTGCCTGATACTCACCGGTGACTCGGACTTTGTTCCAGTGAATGGAAGTGGTGGAGTAGTGGCTCAGGTGGATGGCTGTGGTGTCAGGAAGCCCCTGGGAAAGCAGGTAATGGGCAATAAAATCCTCGCGATTCCACTTCTCCATGCCCTCCTTTTCAGCGGCAGTGTCCTTGTCTGGATTGGCAGGAGCCTGAGATGGGCGACTTGGTGCCACCGAAGTACCCCCAGTGCTTGGTGGCCGCATGACCTCCTTGAAGCGCATCTGGAAGATCGCCCAGTTGGAGCCATAGCCGAGTTCGAGACGAGAGATGTTGACAGGGAGCCGTTCCACAGCGGCAGCGTTAGGTGAGGTAGTAGTGGCCATAGCAGGGCCTGTAGATGTTATGGACCGAAGTGGTAAATAATAGTAATGAGTTCGAGTAACACGCGGGGATCGTTTGTACAAGGACGATGCCGGTAAGAACTCAGTGTGCCTGCACGCAAGCGTAGCACGAGAACTGTTGTATTCACAAGGACGATGCCAGTAATAACTACATCAAGTAGTAAGTACAGTACAAGCACGAACATATGAAGACATTGTCCTCACCTCAGTAGTATACCCGCGCGCAAGCGTACTAGTAGCACGAGAACTGAGGTGACTATCTACACAACTGCAATATTTATGGCTGTCCAGGAGCCTAACGACGAGATGCATGTATCCAGGGAATAAGAACAAATTTCTAGTTACTATGCGAACGCTGTACTCGTGTCGCACTTTCTCATCACATGTGACAGAATATTCACATTCAGGACCGGCTCGGATCCCGGATCAACTTCGGAGATCCCATCTCCATGTTCATAACATGTCAACTAACTTGAAAACGACTTTACTATACTATACTTGACGACTTTAGTGCCACCGGCAGTGCCCCTATCCCTTCCTTTGGAGACTTAGATTTATTAACGACTCTCCTTAGACAGGGGCAAAAATATGGTGTGACAGTGACAATTACTACAGGTGTAGTACTAGTTCGCGCCCATTCCTATTATCCTATATTATATATTGCGATCTAGAAAATTGAAGCTATAGGTCCTTGTCTTTGTCTTCCCCTATCCACGCTTAACATCGGAATCCCTACTTTCACGTTTGTATAATATGGCTAAAACTCCTATGGGAAGCGGTGGTTTCTACTGTACACCTCGTATGTCTGCCTTGATTGCGCAAGCTGGAAATGGTGTTTTGCCGTCAGACGAGGGCGGACAGGAACTTCGTGACCTATACCAAGTCGGTCAGTTTTTTCGTTCTATCCTCTATGCTCCCAAGATGATCGACCGACGCGGCATTTTCTCAATTAGCCAGTTCCGAGTTCGATCCCGAATTACTCAACGAGTTTGCCTTGATGTGTTTTATGGGACATCTCGAAGGTGTCAAAACGGTTATGCTTCCTGCCTCCTCTTTGCATTCTCGTGCTCATCGACCTCGAATCCGCTCGTCTAGGCCGTAGAGACCGGAGAAGCGCCTGCGTTGGCTGGCACCGAAACACCGTTCAATTTCGGGTATGCCACTCTAGTCGTGGCTGGCAGCCAGAGACCGCAGGTGCCGAGAAGCGATACTCGTCCCCTTCTTCATTCAGCAACTCTCGAGTTCTTACTGGACAACGGCTGTCCACCAGACGTCCAGGACATCTGCAGGTACACGGCTTTGAGTCATGCGACGATGATTCCTCGAGAAAATGTGGACCTCGCACGCATACTGGTTGCACACGGCGCAGACGTGAATCACCCCGATATCTATGGCATGACACCGATCTTTGGGGCTATAATGACAGCCCATTCGAAAGCCGTCGACGTGCTCATGGAAGGCGGCGCAGATCTCGACATTACCGACGCGGACGGGTGGCATATACGAAACTCTTTCATGAAATGTGGCCCAAAGGTTATTGCTGTTATTCGCGAGTGGGAGCGCCGCCGTACTGGGGAGTGTGTACCTCTAGGAGAAAAAGGCTGCGCCCTATGTGGGAAGGGGGGGAAACTAAAGTTCTGCGCCGCATGTCATTCTATCCGGTACTGCTCACCCGAGTGCCAGAGTGCGTGAGCCATCTCGTGATTCATTCAACCCATTTTTCGGCTCACTGTTGATGGGATGTATATAGGGAGCCACTGGAAGAAGCACAAACCATCATGCAAGCGCTTTTCTACCTCCAACACAATCACCGTCAGACCACGCTATATGACTGGCCTAAATGCCAGCTTGATACCCATGGAGCAAGTTGCACGACAGGCTTCAGGATTTCCTTCTCCTATGTCAGAGCGCCGGCAGCGTGCCTCTCACGAAGCAACGGTGTACCCGAAGAAGTTGGTTATCAAGGTGCAAATTATGCCCTCGTCCAATTATCCCATGTTGGTATACGATGCAAAGCGTGACCTAGTCTGCAACCTTATGCGGGAAGATGCGCCGACCGAGTTTGATCGCCTCACAGAAGTTGTGCGTGCTAAGGGCACGTTCGGCTTGAAGGGGTACTTCACCGCGGATCTCAAGAGCAAAGACCAACTTATCATAAAAATTGACGAGACCTTGGCCGAACAACCATTCTAAGGATCGGCTGTTTTTACTTCTACGATTGCGCTGCGGGTCATACTATATACGGTGTCGGGTTGACCTCATTGTTGATTGTAATGAACTATCGAGTACCGGTGCACGGGTACGGGTTGTATCTGTCAATAACTCCGCAATCTCGAGTCCTGCTTCTGCCTCGGTTTGATCACCCTCTGTCGAATTGTCGAAACCCACCTGTAACAAGTTCAAAGTTATACCTACCACCTTGTGTCGGCCTTTCTCCTAAATCCAGTTATTGCCATTGTATCTTTACTTCTATACTGACACCGGATTATGATGACTTGCAAAATAAATATACTACTATGGAGTCTAACAGGTAAGGACCAAAATGGATTCCGAGTCGAGTAACGCGCCGGATCGGCCTGGACAAGACGATGCCAACAAAGATACCCGCGCAGACTTAGCAAGAGAACTGGGGTAACTAGCTACCCAGCTACGGTATATAAAGCTTTCCAGGAGCCTAGCTACGAGGTGCATATAATGAAGAGTAAAACAACGTTTGAGATACTCGCTACTCGCACTTAGACTTAGTATTGTGTCCGACAATACTGCCGCCGTTCCACCCGTAGCAGCTCCGAGTCCGGTCGGTCCGACTTGTATCCCCGATCACATCGGTCCTATCCCCGACGGATGGTAATCACTTGGACTATCAACAGTAATGCCTGTGAACTAGCCTGTTGCGTGGCGCTCATGGACGCGAGAAGCTACGAGATTGACGGACACGCATAACGTCGCGGCGACGCGGGTCACCGCAGCCGATAGAATGCACAGTTGTCCTCCCCGGTACTATTTCCGTGCCTGCTATGGTTATAGGCTAACTTACCAGTACCCATTTGGACGACACTCGTCGATACTGTAGATATAATAGGGTCAACCACAACGGCCGCGGGTAATCTGTGCATCTCTCATTTTACGTCTTCCTGTCCTGTCGCTATTTGCGGCGCGACCCGCGTTTCCCCGAACCTGTGCCCAACTTCTAGCCCGAGGTTAACTGACCGGTTCCCCTTGACAATCCCTCCAAGAGCCACATCAAGCGTTGTTTGTTCCTCCCCGAAGCCTGAAGCGTGAGGGTGGTCGCATTGAAAGGTGGGTAATGAACATGCGTGGGGGACCGTAATCACTTTATCACCCGCTGCAGAGAACCGCCGAGCTGCTGAATCGGGCCCCAGTGGAGAGTTCAAACGCCGTTTTCACGTACTATTTATGCCGCACGACGCGACCTGTGACTGTGGCTATAACGTGGCAGTCCCACAAGCAGCCCCCTAGCAGTACAGTACAGCAGGAGGCGATCTGCCTAAGACGGCTAGCTGTAATTGCCGTAGGTTTCCTGGTCCCCCGCCCGATCGCTCTGTGGAGCAGCTTGCATTGCCACCTGTTGCGTAGTTGGCAATCGTCTTTTTCTCCCATATCGCTCGCTCGCTATCTTTGCGACCTGCCGCAAAGTGAGGTCGCTAACTTACATCCAATACTGGTACTTCTAGTTCGCGGATGTGAGCAGAACTGATTTTACCTAGCAAGGATGTCCAGATCAATCGAAGGCAGTGGCGTAGCTATCACTCAGGTTCGAAGTTATGTACCACGAAACCTGTACTACGTGCCCGGTGAGCTGCTTGTCTGGTTTAATGTGTATGTGTATGTGTTGGGGAGGACGGGGGGACAAGCGGAGAAACGGTGGATGGGAGATCATACCTAGCATGGTTCGACTCGTCCCACACTGGAATATCTTCACAAAGTCTGTTGGGAACTTTCAGAGGCTGGAGTCTTCTCGAGGAGATGTTCCGTAACACTTTGGGACAGGAAATGTCATATAGAAGCAGAGATGATTGGTGTACGTGATTCCATTGTACGTATGAGGTCCAACTCGGGGTGGAAAATACATGGACAAGGACAAGTCCAAATCTGCCAAGATACCAAAAATCGGAAAATAAAGAGGAAATGGAGGAGGAGGTCACAAGTAGAACGCATGCCCCTCAAGCTTCATGTTGGGTCTAGTGCGCGCTCCTTGCCCTTCCGTATTGGAGGTAGGGTGAGTTCTGTCCCTCGTGCACGTGGGGAATGCATATACCCAATCGGTGGGCGTGTAGGTGTAGTAGGTGGGGACGAGGGGTCGCCAGACGCTGCTTCCGTGAGAAGAAACTCAACCCATAGACGGGAGAAGGACTGAATGACTCTTCAGCCCTGTGGCTGGCGCAGGAACTGTGCCGCGTACCTCTGTCTCGTCTGTCTTCTCGAGCTCCAACGGACGCGGCCGTGCTGGCGAACTAGCAGCAGACGCAGAATTGACACCCGTACGTTGCAGTCCAGCCCGCCCGCGTTCCTCTTCCGACCAGGAAAGAATCGAAGCGAGAAGTCCAAGCATCTCGAACCGCTTCGTATCTTCCCGCGGCGTACTGAGGAAAGTAAGCAATACGTTAGTTACCAGCCTACGGTCGACGTTCGTATTTGCAGAGCCGCGGCGCAGACGCCGTAAAGCCTCCATAAGATGCTCGTTCATAATTACCGCTAATGCGAGATGGTGCGGGAATAAGTTTAAGCAAGGCCCGAGGATGAAAAGTTAATGCCCACCTTCGTGGCGAAGCTTGCCAATGAGAAGCGTTTTCTCTTTCACCTCCTGCTCTAGCGCCTGGGCCCGGGAATTATTGGCCGAGTTTTCTTCTAATTGAAGCTATTCAGTCAAGTAAGTAACCCTCGACCGGTCGGGATATTACACAAGGACCAGACCTCGGCCTGCAACGCGCGGTGTTTATATTCGGCAAGAGACCGCGTGATATCAGCCAACTGCGCCTCACGCTCGCTCACTGCCTGCCGCAATTCATGATCCTTCGCTGATAATAAGATCAAGCCAAAGTCGGCATTTCAATGTCCGACGTAGAGACACGATACACACCACTCTGGAAGTCTTCGAGAACGGCTTGCAGGTTATTTGCGCGCTCGGTCTCTGCGTCCCTAGCTGCCGCGTCGCGTTCGTTCGCCTCATTCGCCAATGCTAGTTCGCGATAGGTCGCGTCGAGCGCCAAGCGCGCCTCCTCAGCGCGCACACGCTGGGCCATTGCCTCGGCTTCCCAATCGTCGTGCGCCGTACGGGTACGCTCGAGCTCAGCGCGTGCCTCTCGAAGCGCCTGCTCTCGCTGCAACGACTCGCCCGAGGCCTCGTGTCGCATTGCGTCAAGCTCCTGCGTCGCGCGTTCCGCCTCTGCATTTGAAGCCAGTACCTCAGCCTGCAACGCTTCCACCGTCGACATGAGATCCCCATTTTGCGCATTGAGCTGAGCTATTTGCTGTTCACGTCGGTCGAGCTCTTCCTGAGGGATACACTTGGGCGCCAAATCTTAGGTCAGGGGATAGGTGCACTTACTGCATCCTGCTTCAACTTGTTGCCCAACGTGCTACGCATGGTTTGGAGTCTTCCAAGCAGATTTCGATATTGTGTAGCAAATTCATCTCTTTCTTCGCGAGTACGTTCGAGGTCCTGCTGGAGCCTACTTATTGGGTCGAGGCCGGCGTCCTCACCACTGGTGTGGTGTTTGCCGTTGACTCCCGTTTTAAATCCATTCATGACCGGTGGGAGAGATGAGTCTGGCACCGACTGGCCGTCCAAGGATAGGTGAAGATCCGCGAGAGTCTGAGATGAAGAACTTGGAGAATGGGCGTCTGTAGACATGATGCTGGACGTCTACGCTGACAGTGTTGAGAAGCGTCAAGCCTCAGCTGGGTTCAGCCAAAATGCGGCCCGTCGAGCCACGTGTTCTGAACCGGGCCGCCAAGGCGCGCCTGACCAACCACTCTCCAGTCGACTGTGATGCCTTCAGTCACTGTGAGCTTTCTTACCTCGTCCTCTCTAATCCCTCTCGATAGTAGCCAGTGTAAGAAGCATTGTGATTGACCTGCTCCTCGTTCGCCGAGTTCAACCAGCCCAGTGAGCGAGTAATAACTCTTGATATATGTGCTTAGTTAAATTTGTTCTAGTCGCCATATCAATACCGACGTTCTCAAAGACTCTTCGGTAATGAATCGACGGTTATTGTTTCCACTCTTCCGTGGGCATTGCTTATGTGGTCGTTCGTCATTCGTTACCTTTCAAGGTGTTACTCCCAACCAGTACTCACGGATCTCTCTCTCATCCACGGGCCGTGGTGAACAGCATGATGTTGTTTTTCATTGCGCCGTTGCTGTCATGCTTCACACACTCGAACGCATCTACACGTATCTGCGTCGCGGTCATGTCGGTCACGGTGGCTTGCCTGACCGTTTGTAGTATTCTGACCACCCGGCGACTGGACGATGATTGGGAAGTGTTGTACTACAAACACCTTCTCGTGTTGAGGCGTGTGGGTGACAGAATTCTCGCAAGCGTGAAACGTTTTGCACTCAGCATCGTCAGGCCCACATTACACCGCGCGGCGGTCCTGTGGCGATACACCGCACCATGCAGGACAACTCCTACACACTCAACACAACGCCTTGACCACGTCCGGAGCCTTGCATCGTGGTAGACGGAAGAACAAGGTAAACGAACGTTCTGCTTCTTCGAGCACCCACATGCCTGGAAGCCTCCGGGAATTTGTTATTGAAATACACATGCTTCTCATCGCACAGCGCGGCAGGCTCCCGAATTCCGTAATCATTTCTCATACATATTATATCCGCCGCTGATAGCAAGGGGTGTGGACTACACACTAGTAATGCAGGTGCCAGGGACCCGATAAAATGCTATGTCACCGACGGGAGGCTCAACGCTCTGTGGTAGGAAACTTTTGCCCACATGCTGAGGGTCATTTCATGGTCGTAACCGTAAGAGCCACAATACCGTCAATTTGTGCGCCTATCCCATAGCCCAGTAGATAAGTAAGCTACTACACGCGTGAGGTGAGGCTCAGTCTACTCACGACGATTGATACCCGTGGAGCTGGTGAAATCATGCCAGAAATGCTCTGAGTAATAGTCTTGTATTTGACACCTCTATACTTCTTCAAACCAGGTGCTGCATTTGCAAAGCTGTCACTGAATACAGAATAGCACCATCAACCTTGTCATGGGTGGCTTGTTCCATCACAACTTATCACTCGTCGGCCAAGTTTGGACAGGTGGTGTAGCCATCATAGACATTCCGCGTACTAGACCCGTTAGAAAAGAGCGCGCACGTTCAAGCTAGGAAATGGATGTCATTCATGTCCTCGGAGACGCTGTTAATACTCACACGACCAAAACCGAAAATGGGTAGACGCTTGCTGCAGACGTAGGTAAGGTCGAGGGTTTTCCTAGTCCACCAGAGTCTTTATCAAGAAGGGAATCATCACCGTGAGGTTGATGAAGGGTACCACGTGGCGGAGGCAGGTTTGAGCTTGGACTCGGACGTGAAAGTGTGAAACGGAGCCCGATGCTCTAGTCAGTATATGCATCTCATTGTCGCATCTCCTTCACCCACTTCTGTTCCGCTTCCCCCTTGGGCAACACCACAAAACTCAAGCACCCATCTTTGACCTCCAGCCCGTCCTTGCTGCCATCCGGTCCAACCGCACCACTACCACTACCTGCAGCACGACACACGTCCCTCAGCGTCATCTTCCGTCCGACCTTCAAGAGCCTCTTCCGTTTCGTCATAGCATACACGACGAGCGACCCGTCCACATATTTACCCTCTACGTCCCACTGCGGCCGAGGTGCGCCAGGTGGGAAAATAACCGCGAGGATCGCCGCGAACGAGGTGTCCTCGACAAAGTCAGATATCACGTCCGACGTCGCGTACTCAGGATAGAGGAAGAGTACGGGCAAGATGAGCGTGCCGCCCGTTGGATCTTCAGGATCGAACTTGGCTGCGCCGTACGGGCGGATCGCGTTACTGCCCTCTGCATTCAGCACATTAAGCAGGTTGCGTTCCTGCTCCAATCGGCGTTAAGGCAGCAGAGGGAGACGGGGATGGGGACGCGCACCGCAAAAGCCACGTCCATCCTCCTCTTTTCCTCTACCATGTGCTGCGTGCGTTCCCTTCGCTCTTCCACCTTCCGCGCCATCTCTGCGCGTTTCTCCTCTGCCCGCGCACGTAGCGTCTTGAATCCCACATCGTCCGCTGCTGCCTCCCCAGCGCATGCGCACACATCTAGAGCCTCGTCTGGCCGGTCGAGTGCGAGCAGCGCTAGGCCCGCGCGGTAATAAGCCTTTGATGGTGCGTGGGTATTGGTGGCGATGACGGCAGCGCAGTCGCGCAATACCGATCCGTAGTTCTCTAAATACAGTACCCTAATGAACAAAGGACATAGAGAAAGTGGAGAGGTAGGGGAGGGAAGGGACGCACGTAGTTCGAGATTACACGCCGCGCGATTCAATAACAACGCCTCTCTCAGCTGCCCGTCGTCCGCCTTCGCCTCCACACCTTGCGTGTAAAACCCAAGCGCTTCCCTATACCGCTTACCTCTGAAATACTCATTGCCCTGTTCTTTGAAGTTCTGTGCGAGCTCTTGTTGCCATTCCAAACCCATGTGAACACAGCCTGCACAGTGTACAGGATACACACTGACCATCCGGCGTGCCATCGTGCGCGAGGCTTTGTAGCGCGCTGAGTGCGACGTTGTCCGCAGGGTTGTCCGGGAGGGAGCTCATGAAGAGTGGAAGGGACTCAAGTGAGGCAAGGTGCTTGTTGGATGAGGGTGGCTGTGGCAGCATGGCCATGCTCGTCTCTCTGGATCTGCCCAGGTGATGGGTGGACGACAAATGACTCTGTAGGTAGGATCTGATCTCGCGTTGTGCTGGAGATTCTGATTGTATAAGCGGCGGGGAAAAGAACTAGAGATTAGATATATGCCAGTGATCAGCCGGCCCGGAGGCCAGGGTCGGATCACGCCGTTTCCTCCAATTAGCTTCCTGCTTCCTCAGGCTCTACTACACTCTACCCCGCGGCGTGGTCGGCTGGACTAACACTCCCAGCCATCGTGTTTCACCTGATTATGGCCTCAGCTACATACACAACCTCGACTCGCAATTGATGATCGGCCCTAGGGTCACATGGCAAAGATACACCGCTATTCTTGCTACACCACTGGCACTGGCCGGGCAGGCCCTCCTCCCACCATGTTCTACAATTTGTGAATCGGCGGTAGAACGATTTTACACATATAGTTATCCCTCGGACCATCTCACTCATCGTTGCCTCTTCTGATATAGGGCTTCACTTCTTTCCTCTCCCTCGCACGATACGCCTATGATTTGTACCTCCTAATCGATATCGTGGGACCAATATATTGATCTACACCTCGGGATTTATGCAGTACTAACGGCTTAGCCGCATATGTAAACCCGTGTCCTGAAACACTCCCTCTGTGCTTCCGGCTTTCGAGGAAAATTGACCTCTTGTTCTCATTCCGTGCGGTTGCGTAGTGTCCCAGGGAACGCGAACCCAATCGTGTTGATGTGCGACACCTCGTATTGAAAGGAATGAGACCATATAAGCGTGCCCTCATTCAGGAAACACAAAAAGCGATCATCAGCTTTTCGTACAGCGTTCTAATGATGCAATGCATTTCGGTTGGCGGAATGTATTCTCAGGCACAACTTCGATCTCATCGCGCTGAAAATGCGTCTTCGGGCCGAGGGAATACAGTAGCGGTTACGAATATCCAGGTGTTGCGATGCGATTATGATGGGTGTTAGCTGGACCACAGTCAGTTGTTGCGCATCGGGATAACGTTTCCGGCCACGGAACATCTGAGAACTCACTTTAGCTAGTGATGTTACTATCCAGAATTTCCTGCGACCCGACATGACTCAGGTTCCTTCCTTAGCACAACGTACCACTATAATAACGACTACGCTACATACATGCCAGTACAAAGATCCGCGCTTGTGATACGAAGAAAAGAGAATCGGCATACTTTACATCCAATCGGAGAGACGATATCCGAACTTGGTACTGTTGTCAAGCTCCGTAATGAACAAAATTCACCCATCTCTCCAGTGTCACCCCTCTCTTCCCCCGCAACGTTCTCACCGCATCTCGGAGTGCTCTCGCAGACCTCTCACACAGAAACGTACCGCCCTCTCCTTCCGGAGAGAACATATGCCGATAGAAGCGTGCAGACAGGTCCCTCCCGTCAGTGTCCGCCATTGCCCACATCGTGCCGACAACGCTGCGGAATCCACAGTATTGCATCGCCGCGGTCAGGTGCAACGCTTCATCAGGATTCTCTAGGTCTGTCAGTTCCGCTGTGTGGCAGGCCGAGAGGAAGGCAACCTCGGCCATGGGGAGTCGGGAGCGCACAATATCGAGTAAAGTGAGCCGATCCCCGCCGTGCAGCTGGAATGAGGCATCGAACGGCTTCCCGTGTTTCAAGGTCCCGTGGCACGCAAAGTGAGCAAGCCGGTGTTTTTGTAGTCCTTGAATCACCGTGGCTCGTGTCGCATCTTCCGAGACGAGCCCCGTCACCGGGACCCCGACGGTCCTAATCACCTCCAACTCCTCTTTAACGCCCTGGAGGTATGCGTCTGGCTGGCCAACCATGAGAAGTGAGGGTGAAAGATTAGATATTTGAGCAACGGGTGTGCGAGATGCGATCAACGCGCCAAGTGTCGGCGTGTATGAGGACACGTATAGGTCCGAGAAATACCGTTTTTGGTTGTCATTCGACGGAATTGGTCCCATGGCATGGAGGGGAAGAGAACAGAAAACGGATGTTGGACACCACCAAATTCGTGATTGCGTGGGTATGCGCAGCTCTCGAAGTCTGTCAATTACTGGCTGACCGACGAGCTCGTGCAGCTCTTCAAGTATGGAGCGCAGTACGCGGTTGTACTGTCTCGATTCTAATGCATACTTCTTCCTGGCCTCCAAAAGCCTAGTAGCTATGGTAGTCGCGCAGTTGTAAAACTCCCTGGTGGTGGGAATGAGGGAAGGAGGTGCGTCGCGGAGAACAATGACAATATCGCAACGCCAACGGCAGTGATTGATGATGACGATTGGTCCACCGGAAGCCGCGTTTCGGAGGATGTGGAACGGAACTACCTTCAAGAAGTTCTCGAAACCTGGCAATGCTTGGATCTGCGATATAATGGCCTGGCGTTCCTACCGAAGTCTCCGCTGCTCCTTCATTGTGCGACTAAACGCGTCGACTTCGTCGTGACCTTGCGATGAATCGAGACTAGTCTCTGGGTCTTCGTGTAGTGAAATAGAGGTAGTTATAGCCTCCAGGGCTTTGCTGACGGCCAAAAATTTGTCTGCGAGGGTGGAGTCGGTTGGGCGAAGTTGATCTACCGAAGTGCGGAGGCCACGCATCTCAGACCAGAGCAACGCTCTGCCTTGCTCAAGTATTTCGACGGCTAGTTCCAATTGACCCCTCTCGATTTGATACGAAGCGTATTCGAGTGGAGTCCGCATATTCAGTCTAAGGTTTCCGATGATGGTGTGCTGGGTTTGAACAGTGGGACCTACCGCCAAGGAGCTCTGCATCACTGATAGGGCATTGTGGTATGCCAGCAACGTGGAAAGATGTCTGTAATGTCGTACGACAGATGCCCAAAGGCATGCGACGTCGAATCTCTCAGATGCACTAGAATAATCCTCGTCAAATGCCGCTTTGAACATGGATGTGGACTCATTCAGGTCCTCAGAGTGACCAAGTAGGATGCAGCGAAGGCTCAGAGAAGTACCCAGTAATCGGAATAATTTGTAGCGGGACGCTTGCTGGGGCTTGGTCTCTAGGACATTTCGGCAGATATCGATGGACTTGTCGAGTAACTCTTCTCGGCCACTCCGCATGAAAGCCAGCTGAAGGTTACTCGCAATGTCGATTGTGTCTTTGTGGGCATTGGGAGCCGATGGGAGGATCATTTGGCTATACTCAATGACCTTTTCGAGGTCTGTTAAATCGTCACTGCGCGCAAATTTGGCGAGGTAAATAAGGTGGTTATTGAGGAGGGTGAGACGGTGGTTATCGTCGCCGGGTTGAGTGCTAGCCAGTCGTTCGTGACTATGCCGCACTTCTTCCTCCAATCCTGCTATCGAACTGTCTGCATGGATAAGCGATAGGAGAATGCTTGTTGGTCCATTGTCGCTACCGCGAAGAGATTGGAGGTTCTCGGACTGGTACGAGCTAAATGCTTCGTTGGCGCACAATTCAGCCTCCCTGAGACATTCCTCGTTGCCAAAATACTTGTGGCGTTCCCTGAGCAATAAGGCCAAAACATAGAGGCATATAGGCCGGTACTGGCGCCCCGAGGGCAGGCAGTTGAGGGCCGCGCGACAACCATTGATGCCTTCCTCGACGCCGTCCGGTATGTCGCCTCCGGCGGATCGGGTAACGATAAGGAGCATGATTCCCATCTGAGCTAGAATTCGTGTGTGGTGTCGGGGAGGTAGAAGAGGGAGATGCTCGTTGAACAACGCCATTATCTCCTCGTAGTCGATGTCTTGACCCGCATGGAGCGACTGCCGGCTGAGAACGAAAGCCAAGAGAACCGACAGTTCCGGGTGATCCCTGGGTCGGCAAACTTTGCGGCCTTCCCGCAAGTATCCCACCACCTGATCAAACCGCTCCGACTGCCCTGTCCGGCCAAGCCTATGTGCGACTGCCAATGCCAATCTGGAGAGGACAGCTGCGGTGTATTCCTCTGAGGGGTCCCAGGGAAGGCAGCTGAGATAGAGTGTCAGCACCTCTTCAATATTCTCCTGCTCGCTCGCTGGATATCGCTCAGTCTTGTAGCTTAACGCATTCGCAAGCTCCGCCGAGACTTTCGAGAACTGGAACCCGGCTTTTTTAAGTGGCAGGTACAGAAGGCTGCGGAAGCATTGAATCCCGCATTCCAGGTCTGGGGGTTGCCGTGTGTGTTCGAAGCGACGAACGATCGCGCATGAAAGCAAGTAGAGTGCCCCAACAATATTGAAACGGGTGCCGTTCACAGCACAGTGTGTGAGAAGAAGTGCTTCGGTGAGGTAGAATATGATGTCATCGAGGTCGGAAGTCTGACGCGAGATGTCGTCATAACGATAGAATTTCTCGTTGGCGAGGAGAAGGAGAAGGTGGGGGCGGCCAGGATGTGAGCGAGGACATGAGGAGAGCAGGTTCTCGCCATTTGCGATCCAGGTGTCGAAGGCTACGTTGCCTTGTTCTGCTCGACCATTGTCAGTACGATTTCACTGGTAGGCGAGGCGGATGAGCCAAAGGGACTGACCTCGTGCACTCTGACGGGTACCAAATAATTTGTAAATAGCTCGTCCACAATCGTCTAATTTGGACCAGAAAGGTTCAGCTACGCAATGCTACCATGGGGACTGCCACACTCACTCTGCATAGTTGAGAGTATACGGGACCATTAGTTGTGGGCCCGTTTTTAATGACAGGAGGCCAGAATAGTTCTTGTCAACAGCACGACACATGTTCTGACCAAGCCAGCTCAGGGCTGTGGGAACTTGGATGGCGTCTCGACGTAGCAGCGTAGCTTAGTGGCCCGTTTACCATCACACGTTGGCATGCGCCCTTGTCGGGGAAATGTGAGGTCAATTGCGAGTGGCCTGTACACGCCGTCATTCTCTTCGATGGGCAGCACAACGCTGAGTTCCTGAGGCTGCGGTTTGCAATGAGACGGTGATGACGCTGTCTGTACTACTGTACAGTACTACCTTCAAGCCTTTACCGCACCAGACAAATACAAAGTCACGTGTAGCTATATGCGGGCACTCAGGCTCAGGCTGATACCACCAGCGTAGGCAGTATCTCTCCCCCACGACCATCTTCACGTACCACCCTTTGCCTTACATTTTCGATCGTAATGGTACTACCTAAACCCGCTTCCACTGCTGGCAAAAGCTCCAGCATCAACTGGCACTGGTTCGGAAGCCCCCGCAGAGACGGCCTCCAAGACAGCAGTGGCAGCTACCGATGACACCAAGAAGCGCCGTAAACTTCGCAAGGAAACTTACTCCTCCCACATCTATAAGGGTGCATGGTGTCACGTTGTTTTGGTATCAAGCTAAGCCGAGCAATGGCAACCAGCACTTAAGCAAGTACATCCTGACACTGGTATCTCCAATAAGGCGATCTGATGGCGATCCTGGACTGAAGAAACCATATATAGTAATTTACTTCGTCCCTGCACTTGGGAACTGCGGAGATAATAATAATAATAAGACTAGGAGAAGCACACAACGGCAAGGAGATACACACCTTAGTTACCGACTTGGTCCCCTCAGAGATAGCATGCTTCGGCAGTTTACCAGGTAGAATGAGACGAACACCGGTCTGAATCTCCCGAGAAGAGATGCAGCGAGTTCTACAACGAATGAGATCGGACTTCTACTGCACGTATGAAGGACTCACTTGATGCCTCTGACTATGACGGTCAAAACAATCATAACTGAAAAACGGGCTGTTCCCGTGGGGTAAATGTACAGACAGCGTCATCACTGTCTCGTTGCAAACCGCAGCTCAAGGTCGGGAATGCAGCTTCAATTTGAACACCAAGTACTCGACACAGAACGGCTGAAATAATATAATTGAAACTCAGGAACTCAACGTTGTGCTGCTCATCGAAGAGAATGACGGTGTGCACAGGCCCACCTCATCTGTCAATACGGAAACCCTGGTACAATACAACAAAAAATACAGACGAGAAGAAACCATAGATAGTAATCTACTTCGCCCCTGCACTCGAGAACTGCGGAGATGATAATAAGGCTAGGAGAAGCACACAACAATAAGGAAATACACACCTTGGTCACCGACTTGGTCCCCTCAGAGATAGCATGCTTCGACAGTTCACCGGGTAGAATAAGGCGAACGGCGGTCTGAATCTCCCGAGAAGAGATGGTAGATTTCTTGGAGTATGCAGCGAGTTCTACAACGAATGAGATCAGACTCCCACCACCCATGTGAATGACTCACTTGATGCCTCTGTAGCAATACGCTCGAAGATGTCATTGACGAACGAGTTCAAGATCGCCATCGCCTTATTGGAGATACCAGTGTCAGGATGTACTTGCTTGAGTACTGTGTCGTCACTTGGCTTAGCCTGATACCAAAACAACGTGGCACCACGCACCCTTATAGATGTAAGAGGAGTAAGTCTCCTTGCGAAGCTTACGGCGCTTCTTCTTGGTGTCATCAGGAGCTGCTGCTGCCGCTGCTGTCTTGGAGGTCTTCTTTGCAGACTTAGAACCCTCGGTTGTCTTTGCGGGAGCTTTCGAGCCAGTACCAGTTGATGCTGGAGCCTTGCCGGCAGTGGAAGCGGGTTTAGGTGCCATTATGATTGACAATGTAAGGGCAAAGGGTAGTACGTGAAGACGGCCGTAGGGAGAAGAGATACTGCCTACGCTGGCGGTATCAGTGCCCCTTTATATAGCTACACGTGACTTTGTGACTATTTGTTTCCGTCAACGACGCGTGACACGACGCGTTTCCGGCTTGTTGATTACTGAACTTTAATTCCTTCCACATCTCTTCTGTCCTATTTAAGTCCTAGGCTTGAGCAAACACTAATACCTTCCCTGTCTATCTCCCCTCTACCTTCTCTAGTTGTCCAGCTCATCCTCCTGTCTTCACTCACTACTCAACAAAATCCGTTGAACAATGTCTGGCAAAGGTGGAAAATCTGGCAAGTCTGGCTCTGGCAAGGCTTCCTCTAGCGAAGGAAAGGCGCAGTCACGTTCAGCCAAAGCTGGCCTTCAGTTCCCCGTCGGTCGTGTGCACCGTCTCCTTAAGCGTGGAAACTACGCGCAGCGTGTCGGCGCTGGTGCTCCTGGTCAGTTTGGTTGCACATTTTCCACTCTGATCTTGCGTCCGATTCGGCCGTTTCAGTCTATCTTGCAGCCGTTCTCGAGTACTTGGCTGCGGAGATTCTGGAGCTTGCTGGTAATGCCGCACGTGATAACAAGAAGCAACGTATCGTCCCTCGTCACTTGCAGCTCGCAATCCGGAATGATGAAGAGTATGTTCGTGGCACTTCGTCC
>WTXC01000529.1:0-11113 GCA_022496195.1 Lactifluus subvellereus | reverse complement strand
GAGGGGCTCAGCAAAGATGTGGGACGTCGGTGTCAGAGTCCAAGATGAGGGGCTCGTCAGGAAGGGCAGGTGGGCATAGTAATGGTGGGGACTAGTCAATTGTTGTGATCGGGGACAAGGATAGTGTTCTGTTCACCTGGATTGTCGACAAGTCGATTCCATCGCAAGAAATAACCATTGTAGCCGAGCATGTCGTCTGGCTGACTGTGGCCTGGATTCCCGCGGGCACTGTGGGCACGTGGAGTTGTGGTGCGGGGCTCTCTTCCTTGATTGGTGTGGGCGGTGGTGACGTCTGCGTAGCTGCGGAGGATGGGAGGATCTGGGAGCTGTGATGGAAGCGTAGCGGGCGTTCTGGTGGCAGCGACGTTTGGCAGCTGCAAAAGCTGGAAGGCACTGGCAAGGTCATTGTCCGTACCTCGTCTAGTGGATGTGGAAATAATGGGGGCATCAACCCTGGTCGGCAAAGTGGGGGTATGGGAGTTGGCGGACGTTGCGTCGCTGCTTGGGATGGGGGAGGCGCTCCAGGTGGCGTGGCCGTCATCCATCTTAATGGGGGCGTTGCAGATTCCACAGAAATTGTCGGCGGAGAGGGGGTGGTCGAATTTGGCGCAGCTGTGGAGGTCAGGGAGTGGAGAAGCTCGCTCAGGAACTGGTCCACCTGTTCTTCTATCGTTTGCGGTCCACTTGGTGTTGCTGCTGGCCTCGCTGCTGTTGTCGTCGCTGCTGTTGTTGCCTCGCACGGTGAATACCTTGGTGGCAACATGGATACGTATGGGGCACTGCATGTTGTCATCCTTCGGGATGAAGGGCGGGGGCGAGTTTGGGGCGATGGGGTCTTCCCTTCCTTTCCCTTTGCTGAGGAGTTGGTCTTTCTGCGAGCCATCTGAGGACATGAGGAGGGAGTAGACTGGTGGTGGTGTGTTAGGTGTGGTGAAGGCGAGAGAGGGGGATGAGGACTTGAGGGTGGTCAGGGCATGTCTTATATAGGCTTTTCTTATTGCCATGGGGTTATCTCGGTGGAACTGGCGGACTAAGTTCAGTGAATTTTTCAGGTTCTTCCGAGGTTCCCACATGTCTTCTGCTGCGGAGTACCCTTTCCATCTGACTCGGTACTGCGGTTGCTTTGTTCTTCCAAATGTGCGATATTCTAGAATGGCCTCAACTTCATACTCTGCTTCTCCATCGATGATGTCAGGAGGCGGTTCTGTGAAGTTGGGGCCATGCTCTTTAGTTTCTACATACGGGGTGAGGAGGCTGGCATGGAACACATCATGGACGCGACGTAATTTCCATTGAGGGGGAATTGCGATTCGGTATACTACTGGGGATATGACGTCAGTGATCTGGAAGGGGCCATAGCACCTTTGAGCGAGTTTCGCACTAGGCTGAGTGATGTGGATGTTCCTTCCATTGAGCCAGACCTTCTGTCCTTTCGCGAATGGCTTAAATCACGCTCCCTTTCTAGCACTAACAAGGGTTTGGGCATTAGTGGTGGCAGTCTGCGCCGATATCCATCCTTGATGGACAAGGTCTAGGTGTTCTTGGAGCGACGGCATTTTCTCGGATCGCTGTGGCTGGTGGGCACGTGGGATGTGTCCCATGAGGAGTTGGAAAGGCACCTGTTTGGTGGTGCTGCTGGGCCAGGCATTGTGGACGTATTGGGCAATGGGCAGGAGGGTAGACCAGTTGTTCTGTTGGTGGTTGACATAGATGCGGAGGTACTGCTCGAGCCACTGGTTAGTTCGTTTGGACTGTCCATCTGTCTGGGGGTGGTGTTACAGCTCGATGGGCCATGAGCACGACTTGTGCGACTTGGGCATAGGCAAGGGTGAGCACGTGCGAGGCAATGAGCACGTGGTCCTGAGCGTGACACTTTCAGTGGTCACGTCGATGTGAGAGTGAAGCTAAGTTCTTCGGAGTAGGGCAAGCACGTGACTTAGTGCGAGGCCCAGAGCTAAGTCGTTGCAGCCGACTTAGAGAGGCGTGAGAGCGAAGCAGAGCCTTGCTGAGCGGTGAGGCCTTAAGGCAACTTGAAGCGGTGAGTTCAAGTGGAGATAATCGGCTTAGAGCGGCAAGCTCAAGGAAAGAGGCAAGACAAATCGAATTGAAACGAAGTCAAGCTTAGGGCTTGACTCTACGCAAACTAAGGCCCTTATATAGGCCTGGTACAAGGGGGTCATGTGCTACTACTACCGAGTCATAACGAGGGTAGTGGAGTAGTCCGCTAAGTATAGTATCCACCCCACTGGTCACTGAGGAGCAGAACGAGTCATCATCGAGTCAGGGCTAAGTATAGTACGCGCTCCACATCACAGTGGAGTGCGGCGAGTCACAACTACTGAGTCAGGGTCTAGAACGTGAGGAGAGACATAAGCAGAGTATCGTAAGCGAAAAGTAAGGCGGTCCGTTCAGTCCGTAGGTAAGTTCGTAACAGTACGCCCTCCCCTAAGGGACAGCTGCCACGCTGTTAGTCCAAGGTGGCGGGCTCACTGGATAAGGCTCGGCTGGCGTTGTTGGCGTCAGGGGACGACTCGGGGGGACAAGCGTGCTTGCGGCGGAGGGCGTAGATGGCAGCGCGGTCGCGGATGGGCAGGGGGCGGGCATTCATGAAGTGGATGTGGGGTGGCACATGGACTGGGAGGGTGGCAACGATGTCGGTCTGGTGAGTAGCGGGGCGGCCCCGTAAGAAGTAAGACATGGAGGGAAGGGTGGGGCGCTCCAGGATTTGGTCCAGCTTGGGCCCGATACACGACATGACCGCGGCCTCATACAGACGCACCTCAATGCCACGCAGCTCATCCTTGAGCTTGTGGCAGCAGCGGACTAGGTCAGCATCCCTCTGTAGTTTGAGGGCGGTATACTCAGTGCGGCGCTCGGGCATAGACAGCAGGTGGTAGTACTCCTGCTCGATCTGGAAGTGGAGCTTCCTTACCACTGTGCGGTACCTATGGACCTCAGCGGTGACCCCAGGGTCAGCAAGCTCATCGATTAGCCTATTGACGTGATGATGGTACTGGTGGCTGCCCTCCAGGACAAAGAGGTCCCAGTCATCTACGGGTGGGAGGTGAGCGTTGGGACGTGGCTTAGCGTGGAGGGGCTCAGCAAAAATGTGAGATGTCGGCGTTAGATGTCCCAGGATGAGGGGCTCATCGAGGCGGGGCAGGTGGGCGTAGTAGGTGGCGGGGACGAGGCGATTGTTGTGATCGGGGACAAGGACAATGTTCCATTCACTTGGATGGTCGATAAGTCGATTCCATTGCAGGAAATAACCATTGTAGCCGAGCGCGTTGTCCTGCTGACCATGGCCTGGATTCCCTCGGGCACTGTGGGAGCGTGGAGTTGTGGTATGGGGCTCTCTTCCTTGATTGGTGTGGGTGGCGGCGACATCTGCGTAGCTACGGAGGATAGGAGGGGCTGGGAGCCGCATTGGAAGCGCGGCGGGCATTCTGGTGGCAGCGACATTTGGTGGCTGCAGAAGCTGGAAGGCGCTGGCAAGGTCATCATCCGTACCTCGTCTAATGGATGTGGAAATAGCGGGGGCATCGACCCCGGTCGGCGAAGTGGGGGCACGGGAGTTGGCGGTCGCTGTGTCGCTGCTCGGGATGGGGGAGGCGCTCCAGGTGGCGTGGCCATCGTCCATCTTAACGGGGGCGTCGCACACTCCACAGAAATTGCCGGTGGAGAGGGGGTGGTCGAACTTGGCACAGCTGTGGAGGTCAGGGATTGAAGGATTTCACTCAGAGCTGGTCCACCTGTTCTTCGATCGTTGGCGGTCCACTCAGTGTTGCTGCTGGCCTTGCTGCTGTCGTCGTCGCTGCTGTCATCACCTCGCACAGTGAATATCTTGGTGGCGACATGGATACGTATGGGGGCTGTGTGTCGTCATCTTTCGGGATGAAGGGCGGGGGCGAGTTCGGCGTGACAGAGTCTTCCCTTCCTTTCCCTTTGCTGAGGAATTGGTTTTTCAGCAAGCCATCTGAGGACATGGAAGGGGAATAAGCTGGTGGGGTGCGCTGGGTGTAGTGGAGGTGAAAGAGGGGGATGAGGACTTGAGGGCGGTCAAGGCATGTCTTATATAGGCCTTCCTTATCGCTGTGGGGTTATCTCGGTGGAATTGGTGGACTAGGTTCAGTGAATTTTTCAGGTTCTTCCGAGGTTCCCACGTGTCTTCTGCTGCGGAGTACCCTTTCCATCTGACTCGATACTGCGGTTGCTTTGTTTTTCCAAATGTGCGGTATTCTAGAATGGCCTCGACTTCATACTCTGCTTCTCCGTCGATGACATCAGGAGGCGGTTCTGTGAAGTTGGGGCCATGCTCTTTAGTTTCTACGTACGGGGTGAGGAGGCTGACATGGAACACATCATGGACACGATGTAATTTCCATTGAGGGGGAATTGTGATTCGGTATACTACTGGGGAGATGACGTCAGTGATCTGGAAGGGACCATAGCGCCTTTGAGCGAGTTTTGCGCTTGGTTGAGTAATGTGGATGTTCCTTCCGTCGAGCCAGACCTTCTGTCCTTTCACGAATGGCTTAAATTGCGCTCCCTTTCTGGTGCTAACAAGGGCCTGGGCGTTAGTAATGGCGGTCTGTGCTGATGTCCGTCCTTGATGGACAAGGTCTAGGCGTTCTTGGAGCGACGGCATTTTCTCGGACCGTTGTGGCTGGTGGGCACGTGGGATATGCCCCATGAGGAGTTGGAAAGGCGCCTGTTTGGTGGTGCTGCTAGGCCAGGCGTTGTGGACATACTGGGCAATGGGTAAGAGAGCAGCCCAGTTGTTCTGTTGGTGATTGATGTAGATGCGGAGGTACTGCTCTAGCCATTGGTTAGTTCGCTCAGACTGACCATCTGTTTGGGGGTGGTATGCGGTGCTGATATTCTGTTCAATCCCCAGCATCTTGCATAGCTCTTGTGGGAAGTGTGAGGCAAAGTGTGTCCCTCTATTGCTGATGATTTTTCGGGGATGCCGTAGTGGGGGAACACGTGCTTGGCATATAACGTGGCAAGTTCTGGTGCGGTCATTGCTTCATTGCAGGGGATGAATATGGCTGCCTTTGAGCAGTCGTGGTCTGTTATTGTGAGGATGGAATCATATCCTTCTGATGGGGGCAGTTTAACAATTAAATCGAGGGCGACGGTCTCGAATGGCAGGGCATTGGGGTTGGTTGTGATGGCATAAAGGGCGGTGCAGGCTTGGTGGTGTTTACTTTGGTGGCCTGACAGGTGGCGCATCCTTTGACATAGGCAAGAACCGTCTGTTTCATGTTGGGCCACCAGTAATCTTTGGTGATGAGTAGGCAAGTTTTTAAAATTCCGGGGTGTCTGGCTGTTGGCGAGTCGTGGTATAGAGAGATCACTCCCCTCCTAAGGTCATTGTCTGCCACAACAACTAGGCGGTTGGCATGCCACCAGCCTCCTCCGGGGCGGCATTCGATGGGGTAGGTGGAGGCCCAGGTAGCAAGGGTGTCCTTATGGTCATTCTGGAGGGTGAGGGTGCGGTCCTCGAGGTCGACGCTGGTGGTGGCATTAGTAAATAAGGCGGGTGGCAGGGCAAGGACTTCGGCATTGTCTTGGCCAGCGTGATCGAAGTCTGGGTGGTGGGAAAGGGGTCGGCTTTATTCGTGGCCCCAGGGCGGTGTACCAGGGTGATATGGTAGTCCCCAAGCGTGAGGATGTAGCGGGCTATGCGTCGGTTGATTTTCTGGGGCGATTGGTAGTATTGGAGGTTTTTGTGGTCCATGATGACCGTGACCTGGTGTTGGGCGCCCATAAGTAAGTGACGCCAGTGCTCCAGCCCTCTGACAATAGCAAGGAACTCCCTATCCCAGATGGGATAGTTGCGTTCGGTGGCTGTGAACGTCTTGGAGTCATACCCTACTGGTCATCGACGTCCTTGTTCATCGTGTTGGTACAGGATGGCGCCTGTGGCATTCTGGGAGGCGTCTACTTCCAGCTCATATGGGCGCGCTGGGCTTGGCTGCCAGAGGACTGGGTCGCTTGTGACGATTTCAATGAGCTGGTCAACCGCTGTGGTGCACTCATCTGTCCAGACGAAGGGGACTCCTTTCTTTAGGAGGTTGGTTAGGGGGCGGGCTATTTCAGCGAACCCTGGTATGAAGGGGCGTTGATATCCTAGGATGCCAAGTGTGGATCGCAGCTGCTTAACACTGGTGAGTACTCATGGCCATTCCTTAATGCCCTTCAGTTTGCTGGACTCGATGCGCAGCGAGTCCCCATCAATGACTAGCCCCAGGTATTCGACCCGTCTTTGTTCGAATTGGCACTTTTGGGGCTTTAGGAAGAATGATGCTGCTTCTAAGATATCTAGCAGCTCGTGGACCACGCATTGGTGTAACGCATGGTCTAGCGGCGTGGCAACGAGGATGTTGTCCATGTACACGAAGATCATTCTCGGGTACTTGAGTTTTAGTGGCCGCAGGAGTCGATCCATGACTCGTTGGAAGGTGCTGGGTGCGTTACACTGCCCAAATAGCATGACGCGTGGTTGGAACAGCCCTTGGGGCATTTTGAAGGCTGCCTTCCATTGATCGCCGTCCTTTATTCTGACGTTGTGATACCCCCATCGAATATCGAACTTGGTGAACAACACGCGTCCTTCAAGGTCTCTGGTCAGGATGCTAATGTCAGGGAGGGGGTAGACGTCTCGTATTGTCCAGCTGTTTAGTGTGCGGTAGTCCTGGACCGGGCGGAGGGATCCATCCTTCTTTTTAATGAAGAAGAAGGGGGCAGTGTAGGGGGAGCTTGACAGTTCAATGTATCCTTTGTCGAGCTGTTCTTTGAGCCATGCGTTGGTGGCGATCATTTCCTTGGGGTTGAGTGGATAGACCTTGCAGTCTAGAGTGGCAGGGGCGTCGGGTTTCAACCTGATGGCATGGTCATCTTCTCTGCTTGGTGGGAATCGCTGTGCTTCTTTTTCCGAGAAAACTCTCCAGTGTCGAGAGTATTCTGTAGGTACGTCAGCTGCTGTGGGAGCGATTCGCTCCTGGTGTTCCCTAATCGCCCATTCTTGGGCGATGTTCGTCCTATTGATTTGGAGGATCAGGTCGTCTCCTTCCAGGGAGGTAGCTTGGAGGGTGTGTCCAAGTAGTTGCGCGTATCACAACAAGCTTTTGGGCTGTTCCGGCACCCTTCTGCTAGTCAGCGCCAGGGATATCGGTCCTCCTTTGACAGTTTTGGTGCTCCAGTCGATGTCGGGATTGAAGGCATGGAACCAGGGGAATCCTAGGATTAGTGTTTGGAAGTCCGGTCCATAGGACCGGAAAAAAACCGGAACCGGACCGGACTGGACCGGTGGCAACCGGACTTTCGGTTGCGGTTGCACAGGATTTCAGAATGCCCCGGTTGCGGTCCATCCTCAAATTTGGATTCCAATAGACCGCCTAAAGACCGGCCGCAACTGGTCTTAGACTGGACTTTCGGTTGCAGCACGTCCTCACACAGTCACACTTGTCCGCACCGGCTTCTTCTTCGGCGACAACCAGCTCATTTCCACAAACTTTACAAAGCGGACGAGTTTGTCAAGAAGGGCGGTCGCTAGCTGGGACCACAATTGCCTCAAAGTATACCGCGGCCTTCGCCCTCTCTCCATCCACCTGTTCAGACCTGTGAGCGCCCTCCTCGTTGATACACTCTCAACATTCACAGCCACAGAATTACTGTCTTACAACGACTTTGTGTTGCTCTCAGTCTTTTCAGGTGTGTACGCAGTGGACGTGGGTTTATTAATGTATCAGCCCAGGCCTACAGTGCTATGCGTGCCACCGGCATCGTCATCGCCATCACGCAAGCACCATCATCACCATCGCGCCAGGACCGTCGTCCTCGTCACGCCAGGACCATCTTCCCCGTCGCGCTAGCACCCCCACTGCAACCGTGCCAGCACCACCATTGCACAGTGCCAGGACTGTCATCGCCTCGTACCCACACCGTCACCTCCCCGCGGCAGCACCGTCACCTCCCTGCAGCAGCAGCACTGTCACCTCCCCACATCCCCTCGCACCCGCACCGTCACCTCCCTGTGGCAGCACTGTCATCGCCTCGCACCGGCACCGGCACCTCCCCACGCCAGGACCATCACTTCCCACGCCCCCATTGTGCCAGGACCGCCATCGCCCTGCGATAGGACCGTCATCGCCACTGCCCCGTGGCAGCACTGTCACCTCCCCGCGGCAGCATTGTCACCTCCCCACGCCAGCACCGCCATCGCTGCCGCCGCGGCGCCAGCGCCATCACTGCCGCAGCGCCAGCATGTCACCACCCCGTGCCACACCATCCCAGCCACGGTGCAAGCACCGTCATGCCAGCACCATCGCCGCCGCCTCGCCAGCACCGTCCCAGCCGCGGCGAAAGCACCATCACACCAGCATCATCGCCGTCGCCGCCCTAGCACCGTCCCAGCCGCGGCGCAAGCACCATCTCACCAGCACCATCGCCGCTGCCACCCCCAGCACCATCCCAGCCGCGGCGCAAGCACCATCACGTCAGCACCCCCTCAGCACCACCGTCCTGGCCGCGGCGCAAGCACCGTCACACCAGCACCATCGCCAGCGCCCCAGCCACACCAGGACCGCCACCTGCCGCCGCGCCATGTCCTGCGACCCATGTCTTTATTGGATGTTATTGTAACTTATTACCTGTTATTCTACTGTATCCATGTGTTGTTGTATTACAAGAATAACATATCATTGATCCATTGTTCAAAAGACTGGTGAAAAAAGCTTGTCCAAAAAGGTCAAAGACCGGTCCCAACTGGTTGTGGACCGGTTGTGTCTGCAACCAGTTACAACCGGTTATGGACTGCAACCGGACCGGAAGCAACCGGTTTATAACGGTCCGGTTGCAGTTGCATCCAGTTGGGGTGGAGTGGCAGACCGGTTGCGGTCCGGTTGCCCCATTTGGAAGGCCAAAAACCGGACCGGACCAGACTTTTAAACACTACCTAGGATCATCCTGTCTCGTCCTAGGTTAGCGAGGAAGAAGCGCTGGACACTTTCTTTCTTTCCTTGTCGGATCGTTAGGTCGCAGTAGGTGGTGATGTGGCCGCTGCAGTTCTCGGACCCATCAATGTTGTAGAGGAGGCGTGGCTGGGGGAGTCGTCTGGGCACTAGACGCAGCCTTTGGGCGGTTTTCTGGTCGATGAAGTTGTCGGTGGCGCCACTGTCTATGAGTGCACTTTCTGCAGCCTTTCCATGTATGGTGGAGAACGTAAAATTGACATTGATACTATTCCGATTTGAGACATACATGGTACAAATACGCGAGGCTTGATCCCAGGCTGTTAGGTCAAGCCACTTTAAAAATCCAAGTCTTCCTGGATAATGTGGTCAAAGGCTGCTGATCACTCTGTTGTGCTCATGGCGCGTAGCTGAGACATGACATCCGTCGGTGCTTGGCTGGTGCTGTCATTGGGGACGATGGTCAGGCTTTCTTGACTCGTCGTCCTTGCCATTGTGGCACATTGGGAGGGGGCTTGCTGGCTTTGTTTCCCCTTTTTCTTGAAGCATTGGGCAGTGCGGTGTCCCTTCTCTTTGCAGTAGAAGCATCTTCGCTCATCCATGAGCCTCTTCTTTTCTGCATCTGTTAGTGGTCCTCCCATGCATGCGGCGTCCACGTCCATAGGAACTGGGGCATTATTTCTGGGGCGCTGAGCGGGGGTCGGCACTTTAGGGATAAAGCGTGGTTTTTGGGTAAAACGCTGCTGGTTAGGGGCAGGCCCTAGGTTGGCGAGTATTTGGGCGCTTCTAATGACTTCCTTTCGCACCGCCTCTTGCCAATCGTCAAGGGTCGTCGGTATGATCTCTTTGTTGAGGATTTTTAGTGCTATTCCTCGGCGAAGACCCTTTTTGAAGAGGTCCAGTGTTCCCAAATCTGTAGGGGATCGTCCTGCTGCTAGGACGAGGTGATTGAAGGTGGTGATGAAACCGTCAACGTCATTCTCCTGCATCCTGAGGTTAACCAATTTGTTGAAAGCATTTTGCTCTTTGGCCGTATCTGTAAACGCGTTGATGAAGTCTTGGACAAAACTGGCCCACAGCGCTTCATCTGTTTTCTGGATGCGGTTGACTACTTGGGTGGTTCTTTCTTCTAGAAGTGCCATTTGTGCATCGGTCCAGTCATCCACCTTGGGGCCTCTAATGTATCCAATGGCCAGCGCTACTCGGTTATAGGGGATGGTGACGTTGTCTGACTTCCCATTAAGGATTCGGTACAACTTGAATTCCTTCAGGAATTTGGCACTTTTGCTTCGATCTCCGTCGAAGATGGCCAGTGTGTTTCCTTTCATGGAATCGTTGCCATTTGTTTGTGGTGTAGCAACTGTTGCCATGCTGGTTTGCTGTGGTGGAGGTGGGGGTGGTATGGGTTGTTGGAGGATGGGTGGCGGCGGTGTAGGCTGCGCGGCTTGTTGTGCTAGGCGGAGTAGCTGTGGTGTGGCTGTTGTTTCCTGGGTAAGGGGGTGGCTGCCTTGGAGTGTGGCAACGTCCTGAAGTCCGGTGCTCAGAAATTCTTTGAGCGGTTCTATTTCCCTCTGCTTTCCTTTTGACGTGGAGGGAGCTAGTGGTGGCGAAGGTGGGTCTACGTCAATACTTTCTGGGGCTTTACCAGGATGTCCTAATCCTGTGGTGTCGTCATGGGGGATGCAGTTTTCTGCTTTTGTCCAGTAGCGATTTTCTGCCCACTCGAGGATGTACCAGTGATCGTTGATAAATTCAATAGGGAAGTGCTTTTCACTTCTGTCAGGTGCTCGGATTGTGTGGTGGTAGCACCACTTTCTGGGGTTCCGGTCAGTGTCTTTCCAGTAGGCCCCTCCACAGATATAATCTGGTAGGTCAGTTTCTTTTGCGGCGCAACCGGGGTGTCTCTGGTTTCCGAGATCTGTATTCAGAGGGTCGCCACGATTACTGTCCTTCTTCTTGTAGGATGAGCTCTACTTGGTGGACGAAGATGGTGCAGACGAAGTCGACTTCTGCGATGATTTCAGCTAGTTCTTGTGCGATCTGATCAAGATTGCGGTGGTGTCTGTTTGGCCCATTGACGCAAGTCCTCGGGCACTCGTGGCGGTGGCAGTTGACATCGCTCTCAAGTTGGTTTG
>WTXC01000528.1:0-11114 GCA_022496195.1 Lactifluus subvellereus | reverse complement strand
GTCTGAGGGTGGTAGCTGAGCTTATGTTTGCTTGATGTCGAACTGTTTGCACATTCTCGAGTGAAGGAGGAGGTGAAGCGGGTCCCTATCAGAGATGATCTTTCGAGGGATTCCATATGGCAGAAGACGTGATCTAGATAGAGTTTGGCCACGCCTGGGCCATCGATCTCTTCTCTGCAGGGGATGAATATGGACGCCTTTGTGCAATCTGGTCAGTGATGGTGAGGATTGTGTCAAAGCCCCTGATTCAGGGAGCTTTGTGATGAAATCCATTGCTACTGTCTCAAAGGGTAGGGTGTGCTTGGGGGTTATAGGTGACAAGGGGGGTGTGTCTGGTGCGTGTTAACCTTGTTGGCCTGACACTGGGCGCACCCTTCACATAGTCAGTCACAAACTGTTTCAAGTTAGGCCACCAGTAGGCTGTGAAACAAGTGAGAAAGTGTTTGAAATTCCTGGGTGGCCGCAGTAGGTGTATCATGGTAGAAGGGACTACCCCTTTCTTAAGGTGTTGTCCCCAAGACCACTAGTGCATGCCCTTCCACCAGAGGTCCTCAGCTTGGTGAGGTTGTGGTGGAATAAGTGGTTCAAGGAGGAGGGATGGGTGCTTGGCTTGCACAAATCTGGTCATTCAAGGAGCTGGTGGGCTCCTCAGTGGTAAGGAGCAAATGAATAGGGAGGCTGGCAGGACTGTGACAGCCTTATTGTCCCCTTCCCCTTGTCATAGTCTGGTGTCATGATAGGGCATCAGCCACCTTGTTTTCCATGCCTGGTCGGTGTTTCAGGAGAAGATCAAACTCTTCTAACTTGAGGACATAACGCCCAGGCGTCATTGATGTGGTGGGCCTCCTGGAAGTACAGGAGTTTGCGTGATCAGTGTGAATGACTACCTTGTGTCTGGCTCCGCCAGGTAGTGTCTCCATGTTGGAGTGCCTCATGATGCCAGGAGTTCCTTATCGAAAATATTGTAGCCTCTTTCAGCCTGGTTCAGGTTTGCGAAATAAAGGCTACTGGCTGAGGCTTTCCCCTGGAGTCCTTCTGGAATAGGGCTGCCCCTGTGGCGAAGTTGAGGCATCTACTTCAACCTCAAAAGGGGCTTTGAAGTCTGGTTGTCTGAGGGCTGGGCCTGAGGTGGCGAGGTCCTTTAGGCTCTCAAAGGCAATTGGCATTCGTCTGTCCATTCCCAGGGCTGTCCCTTCTTGGTTAGTGTGTGCAGGGGACGAGCCTTGTGTGCAAAGCCTTTTAGGAATGGGCAGAGCCAGCCAATAAGGCCTAGGAAAACATGGAGTTTTGCACATTTTTGGGGGGAGGCCAAGTGCATACTGCTTCCACCTTTGCAGGGTCCATCTGTACCTTTCCTCCCCCAATGATTAGTCCTAGGTACGCCACTTCGGCTGTTCAAAGGTGCACTTCTCCGGTTTAGGTACAGGTCATTTGCCATTAGCCTTTCAAGGACCTGGTTCACTATTTCTCAGTGTAAGGGAATGTGTTTGTAGTGGCAATGAGGATGTCATCCAAGTAGCATAAGACCATGCCGGTAGCAATGAGGTCTCTGAGGACGTCATTGATAAACTTCTGAAACGTTGCTGGTGCATTGCACAGGCCAAAGGGCATGACATTGGGTTCCCAGTGTCCTGGAGGCTTTGTTCTGGTTGCGGGGTCTTAAATGCCGCTTTCCACTGGTCCCCTTCCTTAATGCGATATTGTTGTAGCCTGCTCTCACGTCTAGGGCTGTGAAGAGTTGGGCTCCAGCTAATGGCAGGTTAGGTCTTCAAGGTTGGGGATGGGGTATCGGTCAGGGATGGTATAGGTGTTTAAGCGGTGGAAATCTGTACTGGATGGAAGGAACCATCCTTCTTGGCACAAAAAAGATTTGACATGCATAGGGAGACTGGGATGGGGATATATAGCCCTTGTCATCTGGTCATCAACATAGTTATCCACCGCATCCTGTTCTTTCAGCGTTAGTGGGTAGGTTTGACAATCTAGTGTCTTTGGGGCATCATTAGTGAGGTTTATGGCATGGTCACAGGGTCGAGATGGGGGGAAGCGTCAGCTTCTTCGTCACTGAAGATTTTCTGATGTCTGTGGTATGCTTCAGGGACCAGTTGCTGCCAAGTCTTCTTCTCTTTCTTGGCTGCTTCCCTGACTGCTATTTCGGTTGCAATGGTAGTCTTTTGTACAAATTCAGGGGGAATGACACAGGTGAAAATCTGTTCGCCTTTCTGCAGGTGGTAAGCGGTTCACTTTCCAGCTTTCGAGTGGCAGCTAGGGGAACTTGTGTGGCAGCCTTTTCAGACATGATATAGATTGGGAGTCCTTGCATGGTCCCTTCAGTCCAATCTACCATAGGGTTGAATGCTGCGAACTAGGGAAACCCAAGATCATCCTGTCTTCTCCTAAGTCTGTGATATAGAAGCGCATAAGTTCTTCCTTATCTTGTAAATGGACTAGGAGGTCGGCATAATGGGTAATTTCCCTGCTTTGTTGGGGGTTCCATCAATGTTTCTAATTGGCTTGGGTCTTTCCAGTCTTTGGAGGGGGAAGCATAGTCTCTTGGCAGTCTTCCAGTTGAGGCAGTTGGAGGTAGCTCCAGAGTCTATGAGGATCTTATCTTTGGCCATCAAGTGTGCAGATTGTAAAACAACTGGTATTGCCATAGATTTCTGTCGTGATACAAATACAGTGTTCACTCGAAGTGCTCATACCCAGGCTGATGGGGTAGAGCATCCTAAAAACCCTTTTGGGTGAAAGCCTTCTCCAAGAACTCCTCCTTTTCCTCTGCAGACATAGTGTTAATGGAGTCAATTACTTGATCGACTCCAAGCTTTCCTTCCTTTTCCGGTTTCGCTTCTTCTTCTTCAACAGCAGTTCTGATGTATGCAGGGTAGTGTTTTAAGGTCCGGTCTGGTCTGGTCTTTGACCTCCAGAGCCATGCAACCGGACCAGGACCAGTTGCAGCCAAAGCTAAATTCACAAAAACCAGACCGGGACCGCAAGCAACCAGTCTATATCGGTCCAGTTTCAGAAAATAGACCGGTTGGAACCAGTCTTTCTAGAGACTGGTTCTCAACCAGTCTCAACCGGTTTTTTTGCAGTTGCAACCAGTTTATTTTTATAAATGCACTGTATATTCAAGACTATGTGTACAATCTAATAGTACTAATACTACTGTAAGGAAGGAGATGCTGCCGCTGCCACCGCCGCTGCCACATTGCTGGCAGTGTCGTGTCAATCGTGCTGGTGTTGCCCCATTGGTGGTGGTCTTGCTGCTGCCGCCGCATAGCTGGCGGTGCCGCGTCGGTGGTGCTGGTCTTGCCACGGCTGGTGCTGGTGTTGAAGCTGCCACTGCCGCCGTGTCGCTGGTGCTGGTGCTGCCAGTGTTGCTGTCGCTGCCTTGTCGCTGGTGCTGGTGTTGCTGCCGTTGCCGTGCTGCGCTGCCCCTGGTGGTGTCGTCGCTGCCCGCTATGCCACCAGTGCTAGGGACTGGGGCTGCCGCCGCTGTGCTGGTACCACCGGCGTTGATGCCACTGCTATTGCCCACTGGTGCCACCAGTGCTGCTGTGCCCGCTGCCATCGCTGGTGTCACCCGCTTATGCTGCCGCTGGTGTCGCCCGCTGGTTCTGCCCCTGGTGCTGCCCCTGGTGCCGCTGCTGGTGCCGCTTGCTGGTGCCACCGGTGGTGTCGCCCACTGGTTCCGCCGGTGGTGCTGCCCCTGGTGTCACTGTGGTGCCACCGTTGGTGCCGCCTGCTGGTGCTGCTGGTGGTGTCATCTGCTGGTGGTGTCGCCTGCTGGTTCTGCCGTTGGTGCTGCACCTGGTACCGCCGCTGGTGCCGCCATTGGTGCCACCTGCTGGTGCTGCCGCTGGCGTCGCCCACTGGTGCCACTGCTGGCATCACCCACTGGTGCTGCCACTGGCGTCGCCCACTGGTGCCGCCACTGGCGTTGCCCACTGGTGCCGCCGCTGGTGTCGCCCGCTGGTGCCACCACAGCCGCCGCCGCTGGTGGTGGTACTGTCCTAAAGGGGGAGAAGACGATGTGGTTAGTATTTTATGTTAAGGATGACACACCTGCTGTTTCCCTCAATAGAGGGCCCATCAGTTGATGAGCCACTGCAGCTTCAAGTTGGTGGAGGGGAAGAGTACTTACCTAAACTGGACACCATTTATCGGAGTTTGAAACTCCGCATGAAAGTCGTGCAAGTCATGACTTCGAAACACAAAGACATGGAGATCAAAAAAGAATAAAAAATATATTTAGAAGTGCATTATTGTAATATGTACTATACAGTACAGAGGTCTGAGGAGCAAAGGCTGGTTGCAATTTGCAACCGGTTGCAACCGGTTTTTCTGCGGTTGCAATATATGGTGTGGGAATTAAGGACTGGGACCGGGACCGGACAAAAATTGATGCAACTGGGACCAGTGGTCCAGTCCTAGTGTGGTCCGGTCCGGTTGGGTCCCGGTCTTTTTTTGGTCCATAGGACTGGACCTTAAAACACTATGCAGGGGGTCCCTGAGATGGCTGAGAGCGGTTGGTTCTATTAGAGGGGGTAGAGGTGGATCCAGTACGTGTAGGGCAGTTTCTGGAGATGTGTCCCATGCCAGTGCACTGGAAACACTTGCCAGCCTTCATAAGTTGTTGCTTCTCGTTATCTGTTAGGGTCCTGCCAATGCGGTCAACATCCATGGGGACTACTGCATTGTTCCGATTCTGGTTCTGGTGCTGGGGGGTGAATGGCTTCAGTTTCATGTTGAAAGAGCGGCACCACACTCCTTCAGACTTCCCAAAACGAGAGCGGGTGTCCTTGCTCTTCCAGGTGGGGTATAGCATCTTTAGGCAGAGCCAAACATCGTGTTCAGTATGTGCTGCTGCCACCCAATCATCCCACATCTGGGGGTTAGGTCATTTGATAATTTCCTTCCCTAACTCGTCAGGAAGGCCCACTCTAAGGGTGTCCAGTGTCCCTTCCTCATTAAGGCCATATCTGGCTTTTGCTGCATAGGTATGGAACTTGGCTAGGTAGGAATCTAGATCCCTTCCTTCCATTCTGAGGCTCTTGAGTTGGGCGATTGTGTTCTGCTTTTCAGCTGAGTCCACAAAGGCCTGATTAAACTCCGTAGTGTAGTGGAGCCAATAGGCATTGTCAGTAGAGGGAATCTGGACATGGTTCATGGTTGGGTCATCTGGGGCACTCTTCTCTACAATCCAAGTGTGTATGATGTCGACCCAGTCGTCTACTTTCTCTCCTCGTATATAGCTAAGGGCAAGGAGAGTCTTCCTGAGTGGATTGGACATTATGTCCATTCCTTCATTTAGTCCCGCATAAATGTTGAACTCTCTGACAAATGTCTTGGCCTTGGTGTGGTCCCCTTCAAATATGACAGGGGGGTTGCCTATGGGCTTGCCACCATTCCCTTGTACAGGGGCAGGGGCTGCTGGTGTGGCTTGCTGAGCCGCTTGCTGTTGTGGTTGGGGGCCAATATTTGCCATGATAGATGGGAGGGGATGTAAGGCAGCAGGGGGTTGTTCAATGGGGTGTGAGGGGACTAAGAGGGTGAGGGGAGACTGTTCTTCTAGTGGGATAGGTTCTCCTACAACGCCTAAGAGCATAGGAGGTTCTGGTTTGTTACAGCTTGACAGGCCATGAGCACGACTTGTGTGACTTGGGCGTGGGCAAGAGTGAGCATGTGCGAGGCAATGAGCACGTGGTCCTGAGTGTGACACTTCTGGTGGTCACATCGATGTGAGAGCGAAGCTAAGTTCTTCGGAGTAGAGTGAGCACATGACTAGTGTGAAGGCTCAAAGCTAGGTCATTGCAGCTGACTTAGAAAGGCGTGAGAGCGAAGCAGTGCCTTGCTGAGCAATGAATGCGAAAGGCGACTTGAAGCAGCAAGTTCAAGTGAAGGAGGTGACTTAGAGTGGCAATGTTACACTCAGCCTTGGGTGTTCTAAGCGACTTGCTTATCGTTGACTTGGTTCAGCCCAAGTCCTGCTTCAGGGTAGTGCGACGTGCACTGTGGACATTTGAACTATGGTTCCCCTCTTGATTACTATGGCTCAAGACATAAGCCAACTGTCATGCACAAGTGACAAAGGTGCACTGATAGCGCAGTGACTCCTAAGTGACTTCAATGCAAAGGTGTTCCAAGCCAAAAGAGTTCCCTTATGACAAGGGGAAGAAAGAGGGGTAGAGAGGAGTGGAGAGTGTACTGGTGGCCTTGGAAGGTCTGCTCTGGTTCAGAGTATCCTAGGGGTGCTTCCCACAGCAAGGGATTCCTAGGTTCAATAGGCTGGATTGTTCAAGAGGTCGAGTCTGTAGTCTACTGCACAAAGGAGTGTGCTACTGATAGTATTGTGAAGGCCCCTATCTAGAGGGCTGCATAATCGTCAGGGCATAGGGCCCATGCATCTAGTAGGTTCTAGACTATGCGTCATAGGGACGTGCAAGCGTATCAGTAAGAAATCAAGGGCGTGCATGAGGTATGAGATCGAGGGTCATAGTGATCAACCCAATAGCAAAAGTACTCAATGTCCGGTGAACGCGCGGCCTGCCAACACGCGGCAACACATCTGCACTACACCCTGGACCCAGGGGAACATGCCTTTAGCGTTCTGTGATGTGCCGATGTGATATGCGTGGTGCATGCACATGCATGTGCCATGCAAGTGCCACAACCATGCAAGTGTGCATGAGGCTAGCAGCCTCCTTCCTAATCAGTCCATATAGTATCAGTCCAGTGTCCATAGTGTCAAATGAGTGCGTAGCGGTTCAGGGGCACTCCCTAGGAGTCCCAATTCCATCCTTGTCTTGTCAGTTAGCCAGCTGTGAGCTCCAGGACCTCCTGCACAGACTGGGTTGGGTGCAAGTCAGTGCGCGTGGTGGTCATGGTCATAACAGGCAAGCTCAAAGGAGGAGGCGAGACAAGAATCGAATTGAAATGAAGTCAAGCTTAGGGCTTGACTCTACGCAAACTAAGGCCCTTATATAGGCCTGGTACAAGGGGGGCCACATGCTACTACTATCGAGTCATAACAAGGGTAGTGGAGTAGTCCACTAAGTATAGTACTGGCTCCACAGGTGGCTGTGGGGCGAGATGAGTCATAATCGAGTCAGTCATGCTAAGTATAGTACACACTCCATGTCCTCATGGAGTGTTGTCAGTCATCACCATTGAGTCATACTGCAGAGTGTAAGCAGGGTAGTGTAAGAGAAAAGTAGACAGTCTGTGCAGTTCATAGGTAAGATCGTAACATGGTTCACTTGGTGGGGATTGGAATGATGCTGTGGTCTCTGTAGCTGATTCTAATTCTTCTTGTGGGTCCTCTGGTTGTAAATGTCCTAGGCCTATAGCCTGTTCTTGGTCTCTGGTGAGTGCAAGGTGTTCTGATGTATAGGTGTTTCCATCGATGAAAAATAGAGGGAACCACCGGTTGTCTCCTTGGTCAAATTTGACTGCACCTCTTCTTCCATTGAAATATCTGACCCAATAGCCTGCTCCAAGGCTGTCCTCTCTCCAATAGGCTGTACCTCTTACATGGGGGAGGAGTGTGTCTTCCTCCCTTCTGTCATAGATGAAATATTCATCCGGCCAAACAGGAGGAGGGTCCTGTAAGTCTCGGTGAGTAAATCCTTCTAATTGATCTGGTTCTTCTTCCTCTCGAGCTGAGTAGGAAGCCACTGTGGTTGGAGGAGACTCGACTTAATGTTAGGCTCAAGCTTTGGCCTTCTGCACGACTTGTGTGACTTGGTAGGTTTGTTGACTTGGTCTAGCCCAAGTCTAGGCTTCAGTGGACTCTGGATGGCCTGGAACGTGCAGGCAAAGTGTGATTCACAAGGAGAGTGGACAGTCCTGTCAGTGCGATGTTAGATAGGATCGAGGAATTGTATCTACACAATGCAATGAGAGAAAGGCAGATCGACACTTCAAGGGGTAGGGCACAAGCTTGGCAAAGCTCCTGCCTCTGCACCTTGAGGGGAAGTGCAGGCTAAGGTAATCACAAGACAACCTCAGCTTGCAGAACTGGGGAACTAGCTTGATTGCTCAAGAAGTCGAGTCTGGGGTACATACAAATGAAGTGAAGCACTATAAGTACAGAGTAGGGTCAAGGGTAGTGCATCATCGTAGCTATGAGGTCATGTACCAGGGCAGAGGGTAAATGCATCATTGTACAGGGTAGAGGGTAAGTGTGTCATCATACAAAGGCCTAGGGCCTGTCATCAGTCAGCAATAGATGGCCTCATGGGTCACATGAGGCAGTGGGCAAGGGGGAAAGCATATGGAGAACGAAAAAGTAAAGGTACCCAGTCCAGAGCAGTCCAGGCTGTAACAAAGGAGCTTATATACATGAAGGACAGGAGTGACTGGTCACTATGTGACAGTAAACTAATAACCATAAAGGAGTGTCCTTGTAAATCCCATAAGGGGATTGCTCTACTCAACTAGGGTGTGGTATAGAGCCCCTAACTGGATGCACAGCTATGCCAGCTTGTGTGTTTCTGGTTCAACACTCCCCCTTGCTAAGTGTACTGTAATAACAGAGCTGGTCAGAGAAGCATTTGATGTGCAAGTGCTGTTTGGACTTTATGCGCCAGATCTTTCCAATAGGAAGGAAAGGCATGGCATGTGTGGGAGATCTTTGACTTTCTGTGATGTGAGTACAGAAGTCCAGACCTTCCGTGCATAGGGAATCCAACATGTGAAGTGGCGCATCTGAGACTGCTCTGGAAGCCAAGGGACATGCACCCAAAAGTTTCTTGATCAGGGAAACAAGGGTCATGTGTGTGGCGAGAGCATTGCACATCTGATGGGAGTCAGGGATTTGTGACAGTCTCTGTGTTAGAGTGCATCTCCTGCATCTCAGGACCTGTAGGTTGCGCAACTGTGTATTCACTGCAGATGCCTGCATACCAATCCTGGAGGCTAGTTTCGCACGTGGACTATATACACTTGTGCAAGCTGAAACACGTCCGTCTCATTGCATAACAGCATAATTAGAGTCCTCATGGATTCTAGTTCTTCAGGGAAGATGAAGTTCACGTCCTGAGCATTGCAGCGTGTGCCAAAGTTGGTGCACAGAGATTGCACTGCATAGGTGCACTAAGCATTCTTAGGCGAGTAAAACTCAAGCCCAAGTTGACCCCTTAGTTCATGGAATCTAGTGCGTCCTAGATTCTTAGTGAACATGTCTGCAGGATTTTTATCTCCATCCACAAATTGGAGTTTAACCTTCCCGTCCTTTACCACTTGATGAATATAGTGGTAGCATATATCAATGTGTTTGATACAGTGCTCTTTGTTAGGCTCAAGCGTTGGCTTTCTGCACGACTTGTGCGACGGGTGGGTTCGTTGACTTGGTCTAGCCCAAGCCTAGGCTTCAATGGACTCTGGAGGGCCTGGAACGCACAGGCGGAGTGTGATTCACAAGAGGAGTGGACAGTCCCTTCTTTGCGATGTTAGGAAGGGTTGACGAACCGTCCCTACACAACGCAATGAGAGGAAAGGCGAATCGACACTTCAAGGGGTAGGGCACAAGCTTGGCAAAGCTCCTGCCTCTGCACCTTGAGGGGAAGTGCAGGCTAAGGCAATCTCAAGATAACCTCAGCTTGCAGAACAGGGGAACTAGCTTGATTGCTCAAGAAGTCGAGTCTGAGTACATACAGACGAGGCAGAGCACTATAAGTACTAAGTAGGGTCAAGGGTAGTGCGTCATCGTAGCTCTGATGTCATGTACAAGGGCACAGGGTAAACGCGTCATCATACAGGGTTGAGGGTAAGTGCGTCATCGTACAAGGCCTAGGGCCCGTCATCAGTAAGCAATAGGCGGCCTCATGGTTCGCATGAGGCAGTGGGTCAAGGGGAAAACATATAGGGAAGGAAAAAGTAGGGGTACTCAGTCCAGAGCAGTCCAGAACGTAACACTCTTGGACAGGATTGGAGGCCATGAATATGGCTCCTTGGTTGTCTCCATTGAGCAGAATAGGTTTGATGGTAAATCCAATCTCCTCAAGGAGGGAATGGACCCAAACAACCTGTCGACTTGTATTAGATAAGGACATGTATTCCACTTCAGTGGATGAGAGTGCGACAGTCTTCTAAGCTCTGGAATTCCAGGTGAAGACTGCACTTGCAAGGCTTATCATGTATCCAGTAGTGGAATGGCAATTCTCAGTATCGCTTCCCCAATCTGAATCAGCATAGGCTTGAAAGCCTTTGCCATTCAGTCCATCATAGACCATAGCATAGTTGGATGTACCAACTAAGTAGTGGCAGATATACAGTGCTCTGTTTAAATGGTCTTGAGAGGGGTTTGCACTATACTGTGAAAGCTTGGTTACTGCGTACGCTATGTCAGGGCGTGTGCCTAACATTCTGTACAGAAGTGAGCCAATCACTTGCTGGAACTTATGGTGAATGGCGTCATTGACAGGCTCATTATTGGGCATTGGTTGATAGCCCATTGGGAGTGGAGTGTCCACAGCTTTTGCATTGGTCATTCCAAAGCATTGCAGCACTTTAGCAAGATAAGCGGTCTGATCTAAGTAGATACGCTTATTCTTGTGTCTAATGCGCATGCGCAAGAACTCCTTAACGTTGCCTAAGTCACAGCATTCCCATGCTTGCATAAATGCAGACTTGAGTTTGTTCACTTGGGAAAGGTCTTTTCCCATGAACAGTGCATTGTCTACATAGACGATTGCAATGACTGGGTGTTTGCCTTTAGACATATAGACAAACACTCCCGAGTCAGAGAGTAGGCGTGTAAAGCCTAGGGCAGCCATGGACTCATCAAGCGCTTTCCACCATTGTAGAGCAGCTTGTTTGAGGCCATATATGGCATGCTTAAGACGCAGGACTTTGCGTTCTTGGCCAGGTTTAATGAAGCCCTCAGGCTGTTCCATGAATAGCTCTTCATCGAGCTTTCCATAGAGGAAGGCAGTTTTAATGTCCAGCCTAGTAATGTGCCAATCTTGTAGCGCTGCCAGTGCTAGCATTAGGCAGACGGTTTCATATCGTACAATGGGAGAGAATATCTCGTTGTAGTCAATGCCTTCAACCTGAGAAAACCCTTTGGCTACAAGCTGGGCCTTCTTGCATCCATCTTGCTTAACATC